>SEYY01000894.1:20000-51447 GCA_009176605.1 Armadillidium nasatum
TCGAAAATTCCTTAATAATGAAAAACTCTACAGTTTTGAGATATCTTTGATTTAAATCTTTTAAACATATTCAAATAACTTTGGCAACAATTCTCAAATGTAATTTAACAATAAAACACAAGCCAGTAACTCTTCTGAAACCATTAGATAACTTACTCTTCCAAAAGGGTTTGACTGAAATTCTTAAAATAATCAAATATTACAATTAACCTATTTAAAAGTATTATTTGACAGAAAATTAAAAATTAACCAAAGTCTTCCAAGAATGAAGTTCAATTTTTCACGCTCTTGGAATAAACCTATTTAGCAAAACTTATTTTCTTCAATTAATATAATTGAAAAATATGTTGCATTATTCAGTATTCAAAGAAAGTGTACATTTAGTTTCTCAAACCACAAAATGTTCAATATATATATATATATATATATATATATATATATATATATATATATATATATATATATATATATATATATATATATATATAATATATATATATATATTATATGTGCGTGAGTTGTGAGTGTGTGTGTGTGTGTGTGTGTGTGTGTGTGTGTGTTTATGTATGCATGTATAAGTAAATACTTACATTTTTACCTCGATACGAATTCTCTCCATTAAAATAAATAAATATGGAAAATGTAAAATATTATATATATATATATATATATATATATATATATATATATATATATATATTATATATATATATATATATATATATATATATATATATATATATATATATATATATATATATATATATATATATATATATATATATATATATATATATATATATATATATATATATATATATATATATATATATATATATATATATATATATATATATATATATATATATATATATATATATATATATATATATATATATATATATATATATATATATATATATATATATATATATATATATATATATATATATATATATATATATATATATATATATATATATATAATATATTTTATTATAATTATATTTTGTTTGTGTATCCGTTTCTCATAAAACAAATTATTTTTCTATTTTCTCTCTCTTATCAGAGAGTTTAAACACATCGTCTAATAAATGAGTTTTTTTTTTAAATTATAAAATAAAAATAAAAATTTGAAGTTTATAATTTTAGTTTTAAACGTTATGAAATATTTTGGTAAAAACAATAAATGATAATAAAAGTTTGGAAACAAGTATTGAAAACAAAGTTTCACAAATGTTACGGTTTTCTAATAAGTTTATTTTAACTTTTATTATTATTATTATTATTATTATTATTATTATTATTATTATTATTATTATTATTATTATTATTATTATTATTATTATATATATATATATATATATATATATATATATATATATATATATATATTATATATATATATATATATATATATATATATATATATATATATATATATATATATATATATATATATATATATATATATATTATATATATATATATATATATATATATATATATATATATATATATATATAATATATATATATATATATATATATATATATATATATATATATATATATATATATATATATATATATATATATATATATAAACAACACTGCTCAACGAATTCCAGAAAGATTCTAACTGAGTCACGTTATTTTCCATGCATGCTTTTACTACGAACACATTTTTTCAATAGATACTTTTTCCAGAAAATCTGGCAACTTGTCCATGATCATAGCTGAATTCATGGAAACGGCATAGCAAAATTTGGCTTTTTTTTTGTTACACTACCTAGGTTTCAATTTGATTAATGTGTTATACTGACCAAAACTGGTTAGGCCTTTGTCCCTCCCTCTCTCTCTCTCTCTCTCTCTCTCTCTCTCTCTCTCTCTCTCTCTATCTATATATATATATATATATATATATATATATATATATATATATATATATATATATATATATATATATATATATATATATATATATATATATATATATATATATATATATATATATATATATAATATATACAATTTAAATTTTTTCCAGTTCTCTTTTTCTTTTTCCTTTTTTTTATTCATTTTTCTTTCATCAATTTTTATTTCTTTTTCTTTTTATTTTGTTTAATTTTAATTTTATTTTAATTTAATTTCAATTTTTGTTATCCATTTTTAAAATCTTTTAAAATTTTTATTGTTTCTATTTTTAATTTGTAAGAGGGTTTCTTATGTACCTTCGTCTCACAAAGGTGTGTCTATGCTCCCACTTCCCCTTCTTCCCTCTGCTTCACATGCTCCTACAAATTTAAAAGAGCTTACTTATGCATTACCTTAAAAAAAGAAATTAAAAGGGCGTCGGAGGTGCTCGGAGGGCGGCATGATGGGGTTGGTGCCACCAAGCACCAAGACGACCTCTATGCCAAATGCTCAGGTGCACTGTCTCCTTTTTTATTAATTTCTGCAACATTTGCGGTCTCTTGTCTAATTTCCACTTTGTCGAGTACCACCTCTCTTCTTCTAAACCTCATCCCTTGTTCTTAACTGCATGAAATTCAGGTGTTTGAGTGCTCTGATATCAAACCCTACACTTTTTCCTCCTACTGTTTCTATCCTCAATTTTCAACTAAAGGCGTATGTTGCGCATATGTGCACAACGATGTTGTCTGTTCTCGTGTCTCTAATTTGGAGACTTCAGAATTTTCTACTTTTCTACTCATTTATTCTGTCTAATTATCTCCTTACTCTGCGAACTATAAAAAATTCTTCGGCTATCTTAAATCCAAAATAGAACACATTCTTTCTTTTTCTCCTTTCTCCGAAATAAATTATGTGTTCAACTAAAAAGTTCAAAAAAGTAGTGTTCGTCATAATATTTAGAAAATATACAAAATATATAGGATATATTAAGAAAGTTCTGCAATAAGTCGATGACTAGAATTGAATTAGATATAAAATCACTGACTGAGAAGAAAGATCCTAGAACTTATCTTTACAAATTAAAACAGCTGCATATGTTGAACCATTCAAATTATGAATAGAGTACTCCATACAAGATTGAATACCTCCTAAAAACAGCAAAGCAACCGAACCGTGACATATATATATATATATATATATATATATATATATATATATATATATATATATATATATATATATATATATATATATATATATATATATATATATATATATATATATATATATATATATATATATATATATTTTATTGGAAATTCCTTACATTCGATTTAAAAAGATTCACCTATTTTGGGTTTACATTTTTGCTTCTTAGTAAAAAAGAGCAAAACTCTGGTTTATTTTTGAAGTATCAAAATTTCCCTAAAGTTAGATACCCATTTTTGAATGGTAACACTAAAAATGGTGTGGGCTACTTTTTGAACTTGTTAGGGCTCTTATAACTCAAAACACGTTAGTAAAAAATTTGAAATGTAAGTGTGTTTTAAAAATAATATCGCCCACATCGACAAGATCTTCCAGAAACGTAATGTATTAACTAACCGATAACCTTTCTTTGAATATTAATTGTCTTTTTTTGGTATTAGGACATAAGTTTGAGCTCTTGTATCCATTTTGGAACTTTAACTTCTAGACAGTCTACTATTTATAAATTTGTATTGTTTGATTTTAATTATTAGCAAAAGAGTAGGCCTGTTAGGCATTCTATGGGGTTTAAAATTTGACTTACCTTGACATTTAACTGTATTAAAGTTCTAATTTGTAACTGGAGTTGGGATTTATTGCCCTGATATTTGAATGGCAATTGTTCAGTTAAGAAAGGTTCCTTTTGTCTATTAAATACTTACTAATTTAAATATAGCCTTTAAATGTTCATAAGGCGCAACTTCCTAAAAGAACTTTTTTAAGGAAAACATATCTAAAAGTTATACTTATATATTAAATTTGGCTTGAAGCTCATTTTAACTATTCGGTGAGTAACTTTAGATTTTTTATTGAATTTAATTACTATTTCTTTAGGCTAATATATATCTTAATATTTGGTTTACTTTACTTTAAAATAGGACAAACAGTCACATTACTGTTTCATTGTCTTCAGGATTTCTATAGGAAAAAAAAGTAAATCCGAATAATATATATATATATATATATATATATATATATATATATATATATATATATATATATATATATATATATATATATATATATATATATATATATATATATATATATATATATATATATATATATATATATATGCAATAAACAGATTTAAGCAGCTTAAGTTTTTCTTATTTGTAAAAATAAAGGAAATTTTTACCTTATTTTCTTCAAAGCCTTGTTTGTTTTATATTATTTTGGTTCAGGGTTAAATACAATCCATATTTGTATCTTTTATTTTCAAATATTATTCTTTTACGCGGGTTGTTAGTTATAAATTAGAGCACACACGTGTGTTATTACTATACCACGAAATTCAAGCGTCAGATGCGTCATGGCCATGGGCATATATACCGGCAGTAACGATACCGTAATAATCGATATATCGTTCCTAAATATAGTCATTATATCGTTCCTATATATCATGAAAAATAATTATAATTATATACTCCTTTTTCTCTCTCTCTCTCTCTCTCTATCTCTCTATATCATATATATATATATATATATATATATATATATATATATATATATATATATATATATATATATATATATATATATATATATATATATATATATATATATATATATATATATATATATATATATATATATATATATATTCAATTCTTTAGAGCGAAACATTATTAATTAAATTATAAGTATTGATTGTGTTTTTTACTTCCCATGATTCTATATTTCATTCAAAAATTCATTTTAGTCGATACTTATTTTTTTATTTTTTTTTTTTTTTTTGCATGGTCGTAGAGCGGTGGTATAAAGACAAAGCTCCTTTCCCCACAGAAACATAAGTGATTATTTAGATATGATACAAAATATATTTTTTTTTCTCTCTCCGTTTTGAAAACAATAGCAACCACGTAGAACATGTATGAATAAAGCGTTTTTCCACAAACTCTTTTGTATTTCCTCTATATATGGTTACTAATGGCTCACTCTCTCTCTCTCTCTCTCTCTATATATATATATATATATATATATATATATATATATATATATATATATATATATATATATATATATATATATATATATATATATATATATATATATATATATATATATATATATATATATATATATATATATATATATATATATATATATATATATATAAGGAAAAGCCATAAATGAGGTTTTCCTCCAAATGGTCGGATTGGTTCTTACTATCCCTGAAATATACAAAAGGAATGCTTTATAGTTAAGAAGCAACGGTGTATACATTGATTCTTTTCCTTCCATTATTATTTTAATGTTATTATAATTTTATAGTCATTCCTTTAACATACAATTAATATTATGCTAAAGACAATATATTTATAACTTCGGTAGGTGAATGCATTATTATATTAAACTTTTCATTATTACTAGGGTAGTTGCTATAATTATCGTTATTATTAGTATTTAATTATTAAAGTGCTTTAATTACTATTATTGTAATTAGCTTTGGTATTATTGCTCTTAATATTATTAGTGCTAGTTATGTATTATTTTTATTACAATAATTAGTAATACTAATATTTTTTATTATTACCAATACCGTTATTGTTGTTAATATTGATTTCATTCTTTTTATTATTATCATGAATATCATTGTAGTAATTATGATACTATTTTTACAAAGATAATTAGTTTCGAAATTACTATCAAATAAACTTATTACTATTGTTGTTATTGCTATTTAAAATAACTCTTATGTTATTACTCAAAGTAAGCAACACAAAGTTGCAATTAGCAGCCTCTTTTCAGGTATCAGGGAAATTTACCTTACTGCTATTGTTGTGCAAGATTTGTATAGAAATATTGGTTCTATAAATATAAAACTAAACATTATGAAAATCATATTTCTGTTACTAAATAATTAATTTTGTATTTTCCATTTTGAGCAAAAATTACGAAATTGAATTTTATTTACATGTCATAGAATGAAAATCAGCTGAAGGAGAAAAGACTCGCGATATGACGATCGGACTCAGAATTATTTGAAACATGATAGATGAAGCAAACCTTGTAACATTTGACTAAAAGTGAGCTCTTTCTCTTATATTGTATTTATCACTCGAATAATTATAAAATGCCTTCCATATGTATATATATTGTATTTTAAATTTTAATGAACGTTTTATAAAATAAATTTAGTTTTTGATGATTTACTTCTTCCAATATAAAGTTATTTTGAATCATTAACATTCGAGCGAAAATATATTTACTTTTCAGTAAGCTTCTGCCGTGGCATAAAGGTAGTGATTAACTGGCGTGCTTGAAGGCGCTCGTTAAATCCCTCGACAGATTATAGGTAGATCTACCTAGAAAGTACCAGTCCTAGAATAGGGCAATGCCCCGTGATATACGAAAATTTGATAGTTAATGTTGATGCTTTGTTTTGTGCGTGTGCCAATAATAATAATAAAGAAAAATAATACTCAAATAAACAATAAAATTTATTTATTAATATCAGCCCTTAATAATAATAATAATTATAATAATAATGATAATAATAACAATAATGAAGAAACCGGGCATTAATGATTTAAAGCAAAACAAAAAAGAAAAAAAATCATACAACTGATGACTTTACAATTTAAGTTTCATGAAAGCTACAAATAAAAAAAAAAAAGAAAAGAAAGAAAGAAAGAAAAATGACAAAGATTATTAATTAGTTTTCTTATAAGGCACTTAACAATAAAAAAAATAAGCCTTAACAAAAACATCATTATATCTTTATATAATAATAATAATAATAATAATAATAATAATAATAATAATAATCACAAGCAAATGGTAAAACTTCTTTGAGACTGTACAAATAAAATTTTGATAATAATAATAATTATAATAATAATAATAATAATAATAAATAATAATAATAATAATAGTCAACTTAACTGAAAAACTCAGTCAGAATTTGAAAAAAAGAAATTATATACAACAATTGAAAAAAAAAATTTTCTCATCAGTTAAAAGCAATGCTGTTAAAAATTAATTGCCCAAATGATTTAAGCATAAACCAATAATAATAATAATAATAATAGTAATAATAATAATAATAACAATAATAATAATTAAAAAAAAAAAAAAAAAAAAAAAAAAAAAAAAAAAAAAAAAAAAAAAAAAAAAAAAAAAAAAAAAAAAAATAATAATATATAAATATATATATATATATATATATATATATATATATATATATATATATATATATATATATATATATATATATATATATATATATATATATATATATATATATATATATATATATATATATATATATATATATATATATATATATATATATATATATATATATATATATATATATATATATATATATATATATATATATATATATATATATAAGGCATATACTGTTATTGCTTACAATAATTATTGAAGATCACGATGTAGGAATATATATATTATTACTGGCTCAAAGCAATAAAATTAAAAAATATATTTAAAAAAAATAATCATAATAAAGATATTGTGAATAAAAAAAATTAATTCCAATTTTTTGTTTCATCTTTTGGTAAAATAATAATAATAATAATAATAATAATAATAATAAAATAATAATAATTGAAGGTTTATTAATAGAACTAATTTAATATTTTAAAATTCTTATAAGCTTGATGACTAGTATATATATATATATATATATATATATATATATATATATATATATATATATATATATATATATATATATATATATATATATATATATATATATATATATATATATATATATATATATATATATATATATATATATATATATATATATATATATATATATATATATATATATATATATATACTATATATATATATATATATATATATATATATATATATATATATATATATATATATATATATATATATATATATATATATATATATATATATATATATATATATATATATATATATATATATATATATATATATATATATATATATATATATATATATATATATATATATATATATATATATATATATATATATATCAGAAGTTTACGAAACACTACACAGTATTTTGTCTCATCTTCGATGTCAAACAACTAATTAATTAAAATAAGTAAATTGTTGTCTGAACTTAGATGAATCCTCTCTGGGCGTGAGCTTTGCAGAAAGGCTTTCCTCCTTTTGCGAAGAAACTCTGTCCTTCCAAGTTTTTATTGCATTTCTGTAGGTTAATGGTAAGTTACAGCCTAATGTTCTAAAAATATAACTTTAAAGCAACAAAAAATAAAATAAATAAATAAATATAAAGCATACCAGATAAAAAAAAAAGGCTCTAAAAGGCAAATAAATTATTTAAGCTGAAAATAAAAAAATATGATTTTAAAATTGCTTTGGTAAAAAGCCTGTAATTGTAATGATTTAACTACAAATAAATAAGCACTATACATAAATGCCTAATGCCTATAAAGAATAGT
The DNA here is from genome assembly GCA_009176605.1 of Armadillidium nasatum. Lineage (NCBI taxonomy): Eukaryota > Metazoa > Arthropoda > Malacostraca > Isopoda > Armadillidiidae > Armadillidium > Armadillidium nasatum. Next base: position 28,612 of record SEYY01000894.1, read on the forward strand.
GCTTAGAACTAATAGACAAACTAATAGTGAGAAAAAAAAGTTAGCATTAAAAAAATTGTAAATAATCAAGAAAAAAAAACACTTATTTAGAAAACTAGCTGTAAACCAATACTAAATATCTCAGAAAAGTGCTATGAGTAAAGGCTAGTAAAACTAGTGAATGAATGCTACTGAAAAGCTAAAATGCAGGTGAGAGATTAAAAATGCACGTAAATTTGAGTGATCAACGTCTTTTTAAAATCGAAATGAAAGTTCAAAAAGCATTCAGAGTGGATTGGGAAGATTTATGGCAATTGACCACACAAAAACATGGAATTCAAGTTTCAAAAGCATTGGAGGATTTTTAAAGAAACAAGGAACTTTAACGGCCAGCGTGAGACTTGCAGAATGGCCGTCCATTCTTGGCATAAAAGCTCTTTCCTTCAAGGTTGGACTTGCACACCTGAAACAGTTTACAGATGAGGGTTGGAGTAGGAAAGGTGAAAGTGTAAAAATCGGTAAAACTAAAAATTTTCAAAAACAAATTTAAATTTTAGGAATAACAAGATTGTCGTTATAGGACATGAGTTAAAATTGAACCCTGAATGTTAAGAAATTAAAATGTACATCGTAACTGATTTTAAATTTTCAGCTTAGACCATGTTAATATTTAAGTAGAAAGCATATTTTAAGTTAATGAAATTATATTTTTAAAGAAATCAATAAAAAACTTTGAATTTATTTGACCATACACAAATTTAAAATTAAAATTTTTTTTAAGAATTAAATTTTCGCAGGGTAAAAAAAGGTATTTTCGAGCAAAACCAATGGATATTATAAAGGTTAAAAATTACCAGTAGGTAATGGGATATGAAAAGAATGAAAAACGTTATTTACATCATGAAAATAGTCTTACCGAACATTTAAAGCATTGACTGTGGTAGTTATTATTAAGTGCTTCAACCCAACGATCTCCAGCTTCGATAGGGAAATTACATCCCACGCATTTTGTCGTAAACAAATCGTTCCAATCTATCCATAAAAATAATATTAAAAAATATATATTATCCATCAATATATAAAGCATTTAAAGGGTGTATATATATATATATATATATATATATATATATATATATATATATATATATATATATATATATATATATATATATATATATATATATATATATATATATATATATATATATATATATATATATATATATATATATATATATATATATATATATATATATATATATATACTAACCAGTTTCGCAATAAGGCAAGCCGTCTTCAAGATAAAAGGCACCCGAGCCAAAAACTTTTCCACAATAGGCACAACAGAAGCATTCGGGATGGAATTGCTTGCCAACAGCATTCAAGCAATCCTAATTAATATATTTTAAAAAATATCTAAAGTATTATAATATTTACTTCCAAAAAAATAGTAATAGTAATAATAATAATTATAATAATAATAATAATAATAATAATAATAATAATAACAAGCTCATATGCGTATCCCTACGGGATACGCTTATGGGCTTTATTATTATTATTATTATTATTATTATTTATTTTAAAAAATTATTATTATCATTTTTATTATTATTATTTATTTATTTATTATTATTTAATATTCTTTTTATTATTAAAAAATATTTTAAAAAAAAATATAAAAAAATATTAAAAATATATAAATTATATAAATATTAATATATATATATATATATATATATATATATATATATATATATATATATATATATATATATATATATATATATATATATATATATATATATATATATATATATATATATATATATATTTGATGAAGGAACTTAATATAGGTTTGACCAAAATTCTTATAAAAAACAAATGAACGAAAAAAGTGAACGGAATAATATTAATAAGATATAGATAATAAAAACTAACCCCTTTGATTCTCTTGTCGCATTTGCCACAAATTGGAGCGAGGAAACTCTCGTAACAATTCTCGCAGTAGAGCAAACCCTTCTCCTCTACGAAGCCCATGTCAATAATGTTCCTCTTGCAAGTAGTTGTGGCACAAATGAAGTGATCTGGACACCATGTCTTACCCAAAGCAGAAACAAACGGACCTCTAACGTAAGTGTTATGGTATTAGAATTAATTGTTCCTATAAAACTTGATATTTATTTGCAATTTAATTTATTTTTAGGTGTTTTCAGTTTGCTAGTGCCAATTTAAAATTAAATTTCAGTTTATTTATAAGTATTCTGCCATTTTACAGTTGATAATTTAGATAGTAATACCCTTCAAATTAAATAACAAAAATATAAAACAAATGAATTTAAAAACTAATCAAATTTTGCTTCAATATCACAAACACTCTAAAAGTAATAATGTAAAAAAAAAAATTTTACATCCTTATTCACGACTGTTCACTTATCTACTCTTAAAAAGGGTTTAGCTCCCTCTCTTTTTGACACCCTAACTACTGCATATGGAGCCAAACATATTCAAAATTTGAAACTCATATAAACCCTAATTTAAATCACACGTTGCTATTTACTTACTTTAAAACACAAATCAAATTAAATCATTTCTTAACATATCTTTTATCTTCCTATCATTAAAATAGCTTCCTCTATCATTGCTAATGCTAAAACTGCCAATACAATGATGATACTACTATTTCTAAAAATAATAATAATCATACTAATAATAATCATACATATAATAATAATAGGATATATTTTTAATATTTGTAAAATTATGAACGTAATGACAAATGAAAAGTAGTTGTAAAATAGTTTTAAAAAAATACATAGCAAATAAAAAACGTACATGCATTTTTGAAGCACAATGAATTTAAGCACTATATAAATTAATAAATTTAAATTGATATATATATATATATATATATATATATATATATATATATATATATATATATATATATATATATATATATATATATATATATATATATATATATATATATATATATATATATATATATATATATATATATATATATATATATATATATGATCCTATTACTTGGAACGTCTTCAGTTCAACTACTTAAGAAACAAAATTAAAAAATTAGGAAACTTTAAAAATTAACTTTTTATTCAGAGATTAATTTCAGATATTTTTTTTTTTTTTTTAAAACTTTAAATTTATTTTAAGAAGTCTTTCGTTTCTGAACATTTTTGGGGAAGACGAACCAAGAGAGGATAAAAACATCCACTTAAAAAGTTCATATTAGAAAGTTCATATTAATAACATTAATATTTTCCAGTTGAGAATAAGGTGGATATATATATATATATATATATATATATATATATATATATATATATATATATATATATATATATATATATATATATATATATATATATATATATATATATATATATATATATTATATATATATATATATATATATATATATATATATATATATATATATATATATATATATATATATATATATATATAGCGGTTGTTAATAGAAAAAAATTACCTTATCTTTTCATTACAGCTGTTACAAATTGGTATTTCAGTTTGCGTAGGGGAGCCTTCAGTCACACAGCCTGCTCACAATACAAATATAATCTACGTTTAATATAAAAACCATGCAACAAAGCAAGTGGACTAAAATTAACTACACAAGATCTACGATAATTAGATAAAAAGTAATAATCGTTATTTAACAAATATACACTGCTTAAGAAATAAGAAATATATTAACGCAAGAAAAACGACTTCAAATTTAGTCCGTTCCAAACACAAATACAACATAATAACGATCAAATTTGCCATGCATTACTCTGGAAAGCTGCATGCAAGCGGTCCTCCCACCTGATCTGTCGCTGACATGCGTTACAAACTGGGATTCTGGAGGCTGATGCTTGATTCATTACACCTCTTCCACGACGTGGTGCAGATCTATGACCAGGTGCTTGAAGTACACCTCTGGCAGGAGGTCCACCAGGGCCAATCTTTCCTCCTGTGCCTGGAGGGGGTATTGGCTTTGGCATCGTATTCGAACCGAAGCTAGAAATGGGAACTGGAACCGGAGCGGATATGGGCGCAAACGTCATCGGAGCTGGAACATCACCTGCAGGAGCGGGGGGAGTGGACGGAACTGGTTTAGGAGCAACATTTTCAGATAAAGCTGGAGCAGATGCTGGAAGGTTAGACTTTACAAAGGAAGTTTCAATGGAAGTTAATTCTGATGTTTTTACAGTTTTATAACCTCCATCAATTCTCAGGTTGGATTTTGGTAAAGGAGCACTAACAGATTTGAAACCAGCAATGGCTGATTCTTGATGTTTCTTTGATTGTTGGTTTTGTATTTGTTGTTGTTGTTGCTGTTGTGGTTGCTTCTGTTGTTTAGGTAGAGGTGAGGAGGACGGTACTGCTGAAGGTTGAGGTACTAATGGCTTGCTACTAGCTAACTTAGGCACAGTATCAAACTTAACCGAAGGCATCGGAGCTGTTACAGGCACAACTTTAGGAGGAGAGATATGCTTTTTATTGCTAGAAACATTAATTGGCCCTTTAAGTGTTGCAGATGCAGCATCAGAAACAGGCCCAGTCGGCTTGGGTTTTGGAGTGCTTTTAGGAGCAGCAGCATTGGAAATATTAGAAACAGAACTTGCAGGAACAGAAGGAGTAAGATTAATTAAAGCTGGAGCAGGTTTTGGAAATTTTGATGCAGCAGGGGGTGGTGGAGCTTTCTGAGGAAGTGGCTTAGGAGCAGAAATGGAACGCGAATGTGATTGTGATTGATAAGTAGTTTGCTGTACAGACTTTTGTACACTTTCGTGGAAAGACTGTTGTACAGTCTGATGTACAGTTTCCTGTACACTTTGAAGTTTTGAGGAAGATAAAGATTTCATCACTATCACATCATAATCTTTCGGCGGCGGTGGAGTCGGAAGAAGAGGGGGTCGTTTAGGAAGAGGACCGGCAGGCTTGACCGGACGGCGGATTGAAGGAATCTCTCCTGCCGGCGCCCAGGCCGGAGGATGAGGCTCCTCCTCAACCACCGGAGTAGTCCGGCTTGGGGGCCATTCAAAGCGCTGCCCTGAAAGCATAAGGAATTGACAGAAAAGGATTAACAGCAGACATATTAAAGGAATGAGGAGATGGAGATATAGAAGAGAAAAGAAAACCCCGATTAGAATTACGCCGCGAACTGGTTAGAGAATGAAAACTATCGCTTGCAACAAGTATGAAAGATGCCCAAAAAGGGAATTTTTCAAAACTTGTAAGTGATCTATTTCACATGCAAATACATAATAATAATAATAAACTGAGATAAAAATTCTACATTAAGGCAAAGAGGTTTACAGTAAAAAAATTTATTAAAGCGTAATTCTCCCTCCATCCATTCCAAATATTATGTCAGCATAGGCGGAGCGACATGCAAACTTGAGGAAAGATGGTATATTGGGAGTTGTACTAAAAAATTTATGTACATAAAAAGAATGGCTGTTAGCTAAGGATAAAAATCAACAGAGAGGTAAGGAGAGGATCAGTATTAATAGCTCCAGCATAACTCCAGCAAAAAATAATCAGTAAATTATGCGTTGGCTTTGTCAGAATAGATCATGCCCTTTAACATAGTTTAAAAATAAAATATAATTATTCGTTAACTTACACTTACAGAAAAATGTTATCTAATTTACGAGACTTAAAATTTAATGAACACACATTTTAAAGGAAGTTAATAAGAAGATATGCTTCAATGCTATTTTCGCTAATAAAAATTTCTTAAATATCTAACAATGTAAAAAATATTGAGCAGGTTAGTTAACTAAATGTTTTGTAGCTATTTGATTAGGTTTTTACACTTTATGGAAACTCATCTTCTGGATATTATTTTTTGTGAATGAAAACAATCCTAACTAATGACTTATCAACTTAATTAGTAACATTAAAAATCTATAAACTACAACAATAATTTTAAAACCGCAAAAATGTAGCGAACTACACATAAAGGGCATTATAAATATAAAATCAATGTTTTGTTTACTCATTTACTATCGTTAAAGAATCAATGTCTACGACGATTGGTTTCACTGGCTCGGCTGGAGTCCATTCAGGCATTTCAATTCTGATTTTAGGAGAAGTACGAGGTGACTTAGCAGCTGGTGGTTTCACTGCTTTGAAACCCCATCTATTATTACTGACATGTTTGGGTGCTGGAGCACTTTTTGTTACTTTTGGTAAGGAAGAAGCTGACAAAAGGTTCGATGCATATTTCTTTAGAGAAGCTTCAAAGGCAGCTTTAGGATCAATTTTTATATTTGAACTTATCGTTGGTAAAGGTTCTGTTATGGGTTTGGTTCTAATGGGGGATATTTTAGCATGTTCTCGAGGACGATTATCAATGGCCTTATTAGTTGTGGATAATGATGTGTCAATTTGAGAAGAAGCAGAGTCAATTTTTTGTCTGTTTTGATCATGTACTTGACTTAGACCAGCTCCAATCTTTTTTAGCATATATAACTGACTTTCATCTGATAAACTTGTTTCAACACTTTTCGATAACAAGACCGATGAATCTTCAGTAATACTGGAAAATTTTAAAATATATGATGGTGCTGGATTTGGGAATCGATCAGAAAAAAGACGAAAAGTAGTTTTGGAAGTTCCTTTTGGATTTTTTGACTTGCGAGGAGGACTTTTAACTTTATTTCTGGAAGTAAGGAAAGACGGCCCTTTGGATTTTGATGGAACCGAAAATTTTGGAGCAGCTGGTTTACTAGATGGAATATTTTTATTTGTAGGGAGAGGCATTAGATAACTTTGTTGTGAAAAAGTTTTTTTGCCGATATTTCTTTTCTTTTTAGGTATCTGGTAAGGGGTTGGTGATGAAGACACTTGTTCGGGTACAAAATTATGCGGGGGCCACGAGGGGTTTATTTGCACATCTTCTATTGATTATGGGTTAAACAGGAAGCACCAGAGGAAAATGAAATTTAAGAAAAACAAAAAAGACAAAGCATCAGCAATAATATGGACAACAAAAAAACTACATAAAATTTTTAAGTTAAAATGTACTGAACATGCAAAATGAAAAATACCACTTTTACGATAGAATTTTCAAATCGATTATTTGGCATTTTATAGTTTTTTTTGACATTGTAAACAATAATGCATATTACGGTCATATGTTATTCATTCTAACTAAATTTTACATAAATATATAAACTCTTCTACAATCACTTGAGAAATGTAAAATATAGGAAAATATAAAGGAGAGGACTGTATTAGCCGTACCACAAAAGTGACTCCAGCATTACTCCAAAAATCAGAATTAACAGTTTATATTAATCGGTTAATTGATTATAGCGCAGCTTAAAATTTCAGAATAGAAATGTACCATAAATTGTTTAATGTTGCTTGACCTACGTAAAGACGAAAAAGATGTTAAAATGAACACGCCATTAGCAGCATATCAATGTAAGGTATTTACTAAAAAAGATTTAAAAGGTTATATAACATTCAGTGTAATGAAAACTAGTAAAATTATTATTTCTTTCGTAAGTTTAATTCAAATATTTATAAATTGAATTTATAAAATTTTATAGTATATATATATATATATATATATATATATATATATATATATATATATATATATATATATATATATATATATATATATATATATATATATATATATATATATATATATATATATATATATATATATATATATTCCTAATATTAAAAAAAATTACAAATTCTTACCTTTCTTTGGGATGTGCGCCCTGACGTTAATGTCCCCGGCCGGAGCTCCAAAGCCCTGCGGGTTAGCTGAGGTGCTATAGGACGGAGCAGAAGCCGGTTTCACCGGAGCTGCCACGGGTGCAGGAGCAGGGGCAGGAGCGAAAGGTTTGACTGGGGCGGGAGCAGGAGCCGGAGCACGCTGCAATTAAAGATTTAACAATTACTAAAAGGTTTTAAAGGATTAAGAAGTAAACTCCCCTCGAGTGGGGGAAGCTTAAAGAAAAGCCAAGAGCTCTCCTTTTAAGACTCAGTTGGATTACCTGAAGGAGCATCGTAGCAAACAAATATCAGTTTAATTCACACGCGGATTGACAGTTTCATGCAGTACCTACCTGAGGGGCAGTATCATTGCCTACACTCATTTGAACTACAGAGGATGAAAATTTGCTTTCAGTAACACGAGATTCCTCGGAACGGAAATGAGAAATACTACTACTTATAGCTCCTTCGGAGAGATGAACTGAGTTATTAATATTATAAATTAAAGATGAATCAGGCGCTTCTGAAGTTTGCAGCTTTAATGGAGACTGTTCAGGTACCAAATCTGCAATAGATTTCTGAGTTTGAGTTTCAGAAAATTCTTGAATATTGTTTTGCAAATGTGTTTGAACCGTTTCATGTGTAAGCTCTTGGGGTATTTCTTGAGAAGATTCTTTAAGCAAACTATGTGATAATTCTTGGGGAATCTCCTCAATTATTAGAGGGGATGGTTCTTTCTGAGATGGAATTTCAGTACCTTGAGATGCCTCTTGTTGAGTAACAGATACAAGTTTATCGTTTTCAACCTCAATGTGTTCCTCAACAGAGTAAGGTTCAGTATTATTCAGATCAGTTTTAGAGTCTGTCTCTTTCGTCTCAAAGACATCATTAGCAGGTGCTTGAGGAACTTCCTCAATTTCAACTGATGTTACCACCTCGTTTTCAATTGTATCTTCAATCAATTTTGGTGGTAAAGTTTCTTCAGCAGCAACTTGTTCATTAGCACTTTGTGTATCTTCTACGTATCCATTTTCAACTGGCTTTGACTCATTTTCAAGTGCTTCTTGAGGAGGTTGTAAACCCTCCTGAAAATATTTGAATGATGATGTGTTATTTTAAAATTTAACATGAAACGAAAGCAAAATGAAAGGAAAAGGAGGCATTAATGAAGGGTTCGACACCACACAAATAAAGGGATTTGAATGGAGAACAACAGAGAAAATTATGAACATGCATCCTTACAAAAGAAGATATCTGATTACATTTTCATTTATCACTCACATATAAAACTAATACAATAATAGACTTACAATGATAACAGTAACTTCTAAAAAATCAATACATCAAAAAACAATGATACTATCAATAGGAGTGAAATATATTCGTTTACGAAATGATGTTACCCCGAAATTCTTTATTCTCTCACACTAAATATATGTGATTTTGAAAGTTCTTTACATAACAAGCAATAAGCAAAAGAAAAATGAATAATTTTCTAATAAATCAATTCTAAAAATAAATTATTATTCCATATTATTCACTGTTGAAACAGCAGAGAAATATTATTATTATTATTATAATTATTATTATTAATAGAATACTCATATAATTATCTCTCACAACCAAATGACAACAAAAAGAGATAAAAGTTTTGCGCAAATAATCATCTACACTTTAGGCCCCACTTGCAATAAAATTTAATGATTACAACACACAATACCTCTTCAGATGCAAATGAACCACCGTTGAGAACTGGAGGAAGTACTACTCCCTCATTTTCAATAATCTGAGATGAAAGATGAGACAGAGATGAAACCTCAGACACAGCCAATGGAATTTGAACTGGCTGAAAAAATGTGTTACTCTCTTTAAGCAAAATAGTGATTATGATAGATACATACTCATTCTACAAGGTAGCGTAAGAAAACTATATTTAAATGAGAATAGCTGCTGTGCACTATATATATATATATATATATATATATATATATATATATATATATATATATATATATATATATATATATATATATATATATATATATATATATATATATATATATATATATATATATATATATATATATATATATATATATATATATATATATATATATATATATATATATATATATATATATAACTAAATTTGCGAGGTGTTCTGTAGCTTGAGTAATATATAAAATAATAAAAAGAATGTAGCTCTTAGTTTTAATGTGCAATTAAATGAAAGGTAGTTCAAAAGAAATGGTATACAGGTATAATAGTTTGGAAACCAAAAATGTTTTCAATCCACCTCCACCAGAAAAAGGTGCAAATTTGATAAACGACTTCATCTTACCATTATTTTTAAATACAGAATTAAGCTTAAGAGATGTGCGTGGTAGTGATGATAAACAACTTATTCTAATACGTTACAGTAAAAAAAAAGTTACAGTAACAAAATTTCCTTTTAGATTAAAACAAGCTTTGATTGACAATTCTTGAGTTTAATACAATGTAAGTATGGGCATGTATATCATCATCATAATTTAAAAAAAAAAGAATATACAGAAAATGTACTTACTTCAAGATGTATAATTTTTAATTAAAATATAAATTTTAAATATTCGTTATACTGTTATAAAAATACCTATAATGATATATATGAAAGTAGGTATTTTTTTAAATTACAAAACTAATGAAACAGAATTTCTAAAAGAGTAGAAAAAAGTTTCTAAACAACTAGAAAATGTACTGTAAATGTTTTCAATATCTAATTTATGAAGAAATAAAAAGTATATTTTTATATAAAGAAAATTCTGAATAACTTCTACAACCCGTAGGTTGTGTATTAGATCTTGAATTTGCTGGTGTAAAAATAAAGAAGGAAGTAGAAGTATGAAATAGAAAGAACTCGATCTCAAACTAATGTAAACTGTTCTAACGTAAATCAAGAACGTCCATGCTGGACGAACTAAAGTACTGTAATTAAAATAAAGTGCTACCTAAAGCATTTGAAAAAGAAAACTTTGAAAGACAGAGGAGCTGAAAATGGAGAATAATGAATGAGTAAAGATACAAATGCAAATGTTAAAATGAATTGGCACAAATGAACAGCTTATATTTAAAAGGCAAGTGAAATGCAAAAAGAGTCTTCTTAAAAATTTGTTAAAGTTTGTACTACCTCAAATACAGGCGCTGGTAGAGGTTCTGGCAATTCTTGAGGTTCTGACTGTTGAACTTCTGTTTGAGGAGGCTGGAAACAGAGGCACATGCGGTTAAATAAAGATAATAAAATAATGTTATACCACTTTCATTATATTACTGCATTGGGAAATAAACAAAATTTATTTTTTATTACAGTATTTTCTTTTAAAAAAAGAAATAAGTAAAGAATTTAAATTAAAGTTTTAATATTATAAAACTTTAATTGTTAATTCCTTTAAAAAAAATTTTATTAAAAGAAAAATTCCTAAATATTACTTTGGAATAAAAGGCCATAAATTAATTTATTAAAGCAGCTGAAAATCTTAGTATGTTATTAGAATCAGTAAAATTAGTTGCCAATAAATGAGAAATTATTATTACCATGTTAATGCATTTACATTAATAACAATTTTAAACAATAAAAATTACTTAATTTACCAATTGAGTGTTTCTAATTTCAATGCCAATGTTAAAAGCTGTGTTTAAATTATCACAACTATATATATATATATATATATATATATATATATATATATATATATATATATATATATATATATATATATATATATATATATATATATATATATATATATATATATATATATATATATATATATATATATATATATATATATATATATATATATATATATATATATATATATATATATATATATATATATATATATATATATATATATACAACTAATAAAGAAAAAAAGAAAGATTGTTGAAGACCCTGTTGGCTGTAAAATATATTTTATAATTCTTTGTGGAAGCACCTGTCAAAATTGTGTAAAAGAAACATAATGATGTGTAAAAATTTAAAAAATATAAGTAATTCATTAAATAAAAGTAAAACGTTTATCAACATAACAGAAACGTAACGATGTTTGTATAGTTAAATAATAATAATGAAAAAAATAAATAAAAATGTGTGAATTCGAAATTAATATAATAAAATAAATGGGTAAATAAAAAAAAATATTAAAAGAATGATATGATTTTTAATAATAAAGAAGCAAAACTTCTTTTTTTTGTTTTGTTTGTTAATGCTTTACTTTTTAAAGCGTTAAAATATCTAATATTCTACTTTATTAAAAGCAATATAACAACAAGAAAAATGTCGCAAATATATTGCTACGATTCACTGATTCTTAAGAGGAGATGCGCTGAAATAGCAAAGTTAATTTTAATAAATTAGATTCTTTAAATTTATGAGAAAAAGAAATATTTAATTCAACTAATTTACATAAATTAAAAAAGCAAAATCGAAAAATTGTTTAAATATTATCGATACTACGATCAATTTTAACACGACTGAAAATAATAAAATAAAAAATAAAAATAAAAAAAAATTAAAAAAAAAAGCTAACATTTACCATTATAAATCCAAAAGCCAAAATAATTCAAAAATTAAGAGCACAAAATACTAGACTATTGAAAATAAATGACAAAAAAAAAAAAAAAAAAAAAAAAAAAACATTTTAAAAAAAAAAAAAAAAACCGTATTATTATGAACTGAAAATATTACTGAAGCGCCATTATTATTATTATTTTTATTATTATTATTATTATTATTTTTACAAAAAGAGCGATTATTATTGCCAAATCGATATGAGAGCAAAAGTTTTATATAAACTACTGTCAACACGAATTTTGTCCACATTTTTTTTTTTTCTTTTTTTTTTGAAAACTAAACACCCAAAGAGACACATATTTCAAAATTAAGTTTTACTCTTCCTTTTCTCGTTCTACCTTTAAATATTATAATTCTTTACAAACTACATTTTTAATGAAATCAAAATACATTTAAAATAAAATATGCAAAATCAAATTAAAAAGAAAATAACAAAAATCTTCTGAGGAGGAGAATTGGGAGATAGTAAATATTTATAATTATGAAATTAGCACACAATATTTTTTTAATATAATATTCCTTTCATTGCTGGAGGAGGGAGACACTAAATGTTTATAATTAAGAAATTAGTAAAGAGTATTTTTTAATATATTCCTTCCATGGCTATTTTAGACTATTTAGATAAGAACATACTATACGCTCTTCTCCTTAGCAAAAATAATGTCATGCTTAAAATGAAATTCATTGATTTTACCACAAATATTATTATTATTACAAACTCCCCAATGAATAAATGAATTTATATCTCCTCTATATTAAAAATGAGGTAAAAGAGATAATATCCCCTTTTTTATTCCCAACATTAAGGTTACCTGTCGATATCAACATTAATTATCTTGAAATGAAACAACTTTCTGCTAAAAAAATTTGAAAGCACTTTTAATGACGGAATAAAATTAAAAAATAAGTATTTCAAAGATTGAGAAATTTAAGAACAATCGTTAATTTTCAATTTAATCGAAGGTCTTGTATAACCATTTAGGTTCTTAAAAGCTTTTTAAACGTCCTCTACTCCAAGTTCGCTCGCTTGGGTCGTGAAAAAATCGTATGCTTAAGGCTAGCCGTACATTAGCTACAGGTTTTGAAAGAACATCTGTCCATTTTTGTCGAATTTTTAATATTTTTTTTTTTAAAATAGAATTTCTTTTAAAATTTGAGAGGTTACAAAACTTTTTGCCGTAATATTTATTATTATATATATATATATATATATATATATATATATATATATATATATATATATATATATATATATATATATATATATATATATATATATATATATATATATATATATACATATATATACACTTTAAAGCAGCTCAAACTGGTACAGTCTTAAAATCCTAATATGAATAAACTCGAAATTATATAGTGAATCATTCAATCAAAAATACGTCTTTCAAGAACTCATCGAAAAAAGGAAGTTCAATGAAAGCTATTTGGGTGTTTAGTCTTAAAGGAGTACCTTGAAAGGAGTGGGGCCACTAATAGCGCTAGATGACACTGGTAGAAGTTTAATGCCCCCACTAGGGGGTTTGAAAGGCTGTATGGGAATAAAGTGTTATCTAAAGTACTTTCTTAAAATATGTGATCATTTAACTCAGGGGTTCTTAACCCATGGGACGCCACCAGAATTTGAGTAAGGTTAGCTTCCAAGATAAAAATAATAAAAAAATTAGTGTTATTATTATCTTTTATTTTATTTTAATTAAATCTTTTTTCGTGTTTAACATGTGTAAAACTCGAAAATATGTTAAGACTGAAGAGTATACATGTGAATAGAAATCTCGTTTTCGAAATTAAAGTGAACAATAATGACCGATGGGGTCACGAAATTCATTTTCTTGTCGATTTTGGATAGCGCCCCAAATTTGGTTAAAGACCTCTGACTTTGCATCAGTACTAAGAGAAAATTTTCATGTACAAAATTGTATAAATCTAGAGCGAATATATTGAAATTTTGACATTACAAAAATCAATTAAAAGCTAACATATTTAAATTTGTCATTCCTAAATTTAATATAATGTGTATTAAATAAATAAATATATGAATAATTTATAGAATATAGAAATAATAAAATGCAAAAATTTGTTTCACAATACTCAAACCACGTTTTACTATTGAAGACAGCTATTAAAGGTGATATTGTTAATGTTAAATATGATTGTTATTATATTGGTGGAAACATTCATGAAAAGCGTATTTAAACTTACAAATAGAATGAAAAATTAAGAAGAATATTTTATCTGTCAAAAAGTATACAGGAAAGACTTATAAAAGATGTTTAATTACTTTGTATACTTGTAGAAAGATTATTATTATACTTATAAAAAATACTTACAGCAGGTGGTGGTGCCGGAGCAGGTGCAAAGGCTGGTCCTCCCTGTTGAAAAGCTGACGGAATTTTCATTTTGCTTGCCTGTGGTGCAGTCATTGCTCCTGCTGGTGGGACTGCACCACTAATAATAAATAAATAAATAAATAAATAAAAAAATAAAAAAATGATATATATATATATATATATATATATATATATATATATATATATATATATATATATATATATATATATATATATATATATATATATATATATATATATATATATATATATATATATATATATATATATATATATATATATAATATATATAAATTATATTAATAATAATAATTAATTAATTAATAATAATAATAATAATAAATAATAATAATAATAATAACTTACGGCTGGACGGTTACTGGTACTAAATTAGGAGCGGGTGGATTGCTTCGGGCGGCTTGTTTGGCATGGATGTCGCAATACAACTTATCATTGATGTTATAATACCCTTGAAAATATATATATATATATATATATATATATATATTATATATATATATATATATATATATATATATATATATATATATATATATATATATATATATATATATATATATATATATATATATATATATATATATATATATATATATATACAGAAAGCAAGCGTATCGATCTTCCTATATATCGATCTATTTTTATATATATTTGATAGGAAGTACTAATATCGATCTCCCGATATTTGGGATCGATATATCTACTAATAGAGAGATCCCATATTATAGCTAGAATGTTCACGTGTTAAAAAAAAACGCTTACCTTACAATTATGTAAAAGGAAAAAAAAAGTTTTATATTTGATTAAAAATACAATTTTCTTTGATCTTTAATAAAAAAAAAATAAAAATAAAAAAATAAATAAAATAAAATGGAATAAAATTTGCACAAGAAGATAAGAAAGATAACAAAAAGGTAAGAAATGTATATTCCATACTGCACACACAACCGAAGAATTGATCTGAATGGTCAACATAGATCCTACGTTATATATATATATATATATATATATATATATATATATATATATATATATATATATATATATATATATATATATATATATATATATATATATATATATATATATATATATATATATATATATATGTGTGTGGGTGTATGGACGAGGTGTTTACTTTAAGAATGATTGATGAGAAATTGCGTGAAAAAGGTCAAGTTGGGTATGTATGCTTTATAGATTTGGAGAAAGCGAATGATAGAGTATGTAGGAGGACGTTGTTCGAGTTATTGAGAAAAGGATGAGAGGTGGGAGGAAGTTTATTGAAAGGGACGAGTCTTTTATGACAACTGTAGAGCGATGGTGAAGGTTAAGAGGGAGCTTACTGATTGGTTTAACGTAGAAGTAGGGTTAATACAAGAATGTGTAATGTCCCCATGGTTGTTTAACCTGTTGATGGATTGTGTAGTTGAGGAAACGGAGTGGGAAGGGAAGGGTATTAGGCTGATAAGTGGGGAGGGTGAATGGGAGGTAAACGTATTACTGTTTGTGGATGATGCGGAGTTTGTGGCGGATTCTGGGGAAAAGTTGTGAATTTTTAGGGAAATGCGCTATCAAAGGATTGGGGATAAATCTAGCAAAAAGTAAAGTAATGCGGATTGGGGGTGAGGAGGTTATTGTGAGAGGGAAGGAATAGGGGGTGTAGAGGTGGGGGGAAGAGATTGAAGAAGGTCGAAGAATTCAAATATTTGGGAATGATGGTGAATGGACAAAGGGGGATAGAAAAGGAAATAAAGAATACAGTGGTGGAAGGAATTAAAATGATGGGGGGAGGGGATTAAGGGAAGTGTGGAAGAAAGGGAAATGCCAAAGGAAATTAAGGTACGTATGTTTGAGTGTATGTTTGCCATATTGAATGTATAGATGTGAAACATGGATGATGAATGCTTAGGTGAGTAAATTTGAGGAAATATTTTTGAAATGAATGAACTGAGAGCAATATGTGCTTTGAGAAGAGCAGATTGGGTCAGAAAATATAGAATTAAAGAGATATGTGGATGGAGAAGGGGAATGTTTGATGCAGCAAAGGAAGGTGTACTAAGGTGGTTTGGGCATGTGTGTAGAATGGATGAAAATATGATGGTGTGCAGAATGCTTGATCCGAGGTTAAGGGGGTTAGAGGGAAAGGAATGTCAAAGGGGAGATGGATGCATGGAGTGAGGGAGATTTTGGATTGAAGGGGTTTGAGTTTAGAAGAGGGCAGGAGAGTTGCGGAGGACAGAGGGAGGAGGGGGAGGTGGTGAGGAGGGGGAAGGTGAAAGGTAAGTTGTGTATGTACGTGTGTGAAGGAATTTTGGCGGGAATCATCCCACGATAGCGGGAAAGGTGGAAAAATAATATATATATATATATATATATATATATATATATATATATATATATATATATATATATATATATATATATTATATATATATATATATATATATATATATATATATATATATATATATATATATATATATATATATATATATATATATATATATATATATATATATAAAGAAAAGTAATATTATATTTTAAGTAATTAAAGGAAAGGAAGAAACAAGTTTTTATATGGAAAGAAATTTAATTAACAAAAAATAAAAATATACTCACCAACATTTTTCAATGACGATCCACAAGTCGAACATTTGAAACAGTCGGCGTGAAGATTCTTGTTCTTTATACGAACAAAAACACCACTGCAAACATATACATTAAAATATGCAGGCAAAAATCTCAGGGTTTGTCTCTCTTCATTTGAGAGGATATTTATCAGGAAAAATATTTTAATGGAATCGTACAAACATTTTAAGAGTACAAAACTATTGCTAAAAAGAATTCCTTTTATAAATGGCTTATTCATTAATAGCAGAGCTTCTCAAAATTTTCTCATTCGCAAATCCTTATGCAGTAAGTAAAACAATAGGTTTATATAATTAGAGTAATGTAATATCTATGGGTAAATAGTCTTTTGTTCTTATCTAACAGTAACTAAACACACAAAAAAATAAACGAACAGAATTTAACTTAAAACTCTAAAGAAAGAATATTCGTATTCTGAAATAGGATGTAAAATCGTATATGATAAGTAAGTTGTAATTCGCAGGGATTTATTAACAAATGTTAATAAAAAGGATGGATTCACAGATTGTACTCTTTAGCCATAATAAATTTTCATCTCAAAAGAAACTTTCATCTTTAAGTACCGTGATTATGGCATAACTATATGCAATATATACAGTTCTCTTTTAAATTTAAATCAAAACCTCACAACAATTAAAATTTTTCTGTCTTTTTCAATGACAAAAGAAAAGTATTCATCAATTCATTATTTGACATAAAATTTGAGCATTCATTACTGAGTTAAGTCTCAAACATACTTTAGATTTATATTATTACATTTGAATTCCAATACATACAAATATGACATTACATGATAAAGTAGATGCTGCAATAAAGCATCGAGAGAATATACAATATTTACGCGGGTTACCTAATTATTCAAAAAAACAAAATACAAAAACAAAAACAAAAACTTGCAAGTTATCTGTAAGTTCAATTAATAATTTTTACGTGATATCAAATTTGAGAAGCCCTGTTTAGTAGGAATATAAGAAATTAATAGAGAAAAAAGTAAACACATATTTTTAAAAAATAATTTAGGTCATTAGGGTAATGATAAATACGCAATTAATGATTCCATGAAAATATTTTATATATTTCGTACAAATAAAAAATGGCAAACCCAAGGATAAAGTTTTAATATTTCTTTATTTATTTTTAAATTTATTTAATATATATATATATATATATAATATATATATATATATATATATATATATATATATATATATATATATATATATATATATATATATATATATATATATATATATATATATATATATATATATATATATATATATATATATATATATATATTATATTATATATATATATATATATATATATATATATATATATATATATATAAATATTAAAAAAAAAAAAAAAAAAAAAAAAAATAATTAATTAAAATTAAAATAATTTAGAGAAGTATTAGAACTGAAAAGGAAAATTTCGACAAATTTAAAGATATAGAAAAAAAAAACACTTAAACCATTTGAATCTTTACTGCAGAAAAACTTTTACATATAAAATTATTACTAACTGTGAACAATACAAGACACAAGAGGGCAAATTACGAAGAAGTGAGATGAAGAATATTGATGCAACATGTTAACGGAAAGCTAAATTCAGAAAAAGTACAAAATCTGAAGAGAAAAAAAAGTTAAAAAAAAAAAATAAGAACTGAAAAATAACAACTATTAAATGTCTTTTACTAAATATAAACTGAAAGATATGGTAGCAGCCATTTTCAAAATAGAACAACGTGAAAATCAAAAGTACTGTCGATGGAACTGAACAAATAAATATTTGTACAAATATTTATAAATATTTATTGATTTATGAGAAAAGATCACAAATGAATATAATCTTTTAATTATGATTTCGGAAAATCCTTAAGAAAATTGTAGTAAAAAAGAACTGAGAAGTTAAATACAAAAAATTTTTTTTTATAGAGGCAATGTCATATTTCCTGACTCAACCGTCTACATCTGATGGTAAAAGACAAAAGTTACGTTCAATTATAAATACTTTGCGGAAGTGCGCCTTAACTTTGAAATGTATCATAGATGATGGAATAACATACTGTGCTGGAGGAAACTTTTTTAAATTATCTGAGTTTTAAGTACTTACAGCTAAACAAGTGCAAATGCAAAAATAAATAAATACGATAAAAAATTAAATACGTTTTTTTACTTTTTTTTTTTTTTTTTAATTAACTTGGAGATAAACATGTCTTTACGTACAAGTGACTATCTAACTTTTTATTCATCATATCAATTATAAGCACCAATTCCTTTTGACAGACAGGAAAATGCAATGTTGTTTATGCAAATAAAATTCTTGCTAAGAGATCAGAGCTTAATAATAATATTTTTCATCCAATTTTAACCAGTTAAAAATTTGGCTATAAGAATTTGTTGTGATTATTTTTGCCATATGCACGTAGACAAAAATTAAAATATGAAAAATAAAATTTGAATTTGACTACAAAGTTCAAAAGAAACATAGTAGTTAGGTTATAATAATAATGTTTATTATCAAAGAATTTTAAATCAGTGGGGTGCCATTTAAGAAACTGGAATAGTATAAAAAAATATACTTACAAAAATGTTTAATTATAAATATATTTTTATTATAAAAAAAAAAAAAATATATATATATATATATATATATATATATATATATATATATATATATATATATATATATATATATATATATATATATATATATATATATATATATATATATATATATATATATATATATATATATATATATATATATATATATATATATCTAAGATAATTTAAAAAAGAAACATTGGTAAATGTGAATAGCATAATTTATAAAGTAAAAAAGCAAATTAAAAATGTTATTTTAATTTTTTTTTTTTTATAATTGGTTTTTAATTAGATTTTTAAAAATTATTTTTAATCTTTAAATTATTGATTTATATTACTAAATAAAGTTTAACATCTAATAGAAGTATTAAACATATTTTATGTACCTTAACAAATAAGAAATTATTTAGAAAGTAGTAAAAACATTAATAATATTTAGATTACTTACGAAAATGGTTAGTGTATTAAATTACGCAACAGAGATAAGCTCATAATAAAAGTATCGATATACAAGATTGGAAAAACTGAGTACTTTTTGAAATAATGATTCAAACTACAAAGGCAGTAAAGAAGAATCAAGAGTCAAGTTTGTTATGAGTGGCAAAATAAAATGTAAATGTTTTGCAATTATATACTTTAGAAAAAAATACACGAAAATTGCAGGCAAAAAGAAAATAAACAGAATTCAAAATAAATATAATGAAGAACTTATAAAGAATTTAAAACGTTGAATTACTCTGAGTAATCTAAACAAGCGGTTGTTGCTGTTAGAATAATCCTTTTTAATAGAAGAAGCTGGCTGAAAGTTGTGAAGTTGCAATCTTTACTCACATAATAGGTCGCTCGCATTCAGAGCAATCGGTGATAACTCTAGGAGAGCCACCAGCTCCACTAGACTGGGGAGCTTGAACACTTCGCGTGATGGTGTTAAGGCCACTACCAAAGGAAGGGTCATCTGTAACCCGACAGCAAAAATAATATAAATAATATAATTAAGATACATAAAACTAACATAACAAAAGCTCTGGGGAAGCGTACACGTAGATGGCAACTATTCAAAATCCCTGACTGAAAAATAGAAAAAGAAGAGAAAAATAGGTATAAAAAAATAAAAGAACAAGAGGAAAGAGAACCAACCGATCCCAATTTATGAGATTTTTATTTTTTTAGTCTTTAGGTTTGGGATAATTTACTTACGTGATAAGTGTCTGGCACGAGTAGCAAATGTTATCCCCAGGCTGAAGTGTACTACTGGGGGCTCCGGCTGTACTTTGTCCACTTTGGTAATTTTGGGGTGGGGGTGTGGCTGCATGAAAATTAACAGGAGGGATTCCAATAGAGTTGGGACAAAAAAGAGGAGAAAGAAATGGAAAGAAAAGAAAAATATAAAATACAAAATCTCTCTAATTTAAAGCTTTTAATTCTACTTTTGCTTAGAATTAAAAATTTTTATTATGAAAGCTTAAAAATTTATAAACGTATTAATAGCCAATAAGTTTTTGAATGCTGTAAGAATGTAAAAAGATAATTACATTTAAGTAAAAAATCATCCTAGATCCTAACCTATAAAAGAAAATTAAATACACTGATAGTAACTGAATCTACTTAATATTCATTAAAAGCAAAACTAAAAAACAAAATTATTAAACAAATATATTTCAAAACTAAACTGTTATGGAAATGATTGACAAACTATGGCTAAACCCACCTAAGCTACACTTGAAGTAACTAATATGTTTTAAATTACAATCTAAAACTTCATATAAATAAACATTATCAATTAGGTGCTTATGATGCAATACCCAATGGAAAACATTGGCTATTCAGTCTACAAGCTTTTTTATTTAGAGAAATCAATACTTAGTAATATAATGATACATGTAGCCTACCAGTAATTAATACTATTTAGCTTTCTATATATAATATACTAAAAATTCACCAATCAGAAAATGATTCAATACATAGGTCTATAAAATTTTAAAGGAAAGACTTCAAACAATAAATATAAATATAATGCCAAAAACGTGGCTAAGAAATTAAAATAAAATGCAAAAATAAAATTAACTAAAACAATTTTGTTAGTACCAATATATTAGATATATATACTTAGTTGTTAGTGACTTTCTAAGCCAAAAAATGCACCCTGATATTTTATCCACTAATAAATTAATTATATTTAGAAACATGCAAAACAAACATGAAATATTTATATTATTTTCCTTCAATTTTAATATTTTTTGTTGAGGAAATTACACTTTCCACCTTAAATTTTCCAACTTAAACATATATGTCTTTTGTTTGAACTATAAAGTAAAAAAATAAAATTAAAATCTTACCTTTAAACATTTGAATCAATCTTGCCTGTATACCAATTTATCCCAACTAAAGCATGCTACAATTTACAGTAAGGAAACTTCATTTTATACAAAGTGTTACCCGGTATCATTGTTATAAGCATTAGAAATTTTCACTATATATTAGTTGAAATAAATGAGTTTCAGAAACTATTACGAATGTATAAGCATTAACTTGTTCTGAAATCAGATTCTCATTATTTTAAAATATTGCAACTAATATTTAGTGATTAAAATATAACAATGATTTGGGAAAAGATTTAACTGAACCAGAAGAAAAAAGCAGTTTTAATATTTTATATATGTTAATTAATATAAAGCATGCATGACTGCAACATGTACGGAAGGATGTCAAAAAAAACTGTCAGTATTAAAAACAATTACAAATATTTTACCGTAAGATATAAGTAAATACTAAAATTAAGCACAAGCAAGGAAAAGTTAAGTAATATTTC
>SEYY01000894.1:56547-86547 GCA_009176605.1 Armadillidium nasatum
CTTTGACTCTCTTCAAATTGAACTTCATTATGAAAATGAGAAGCTCAT
Organism: Armadillidium nasatum; assembly: GCA_009176605.1. Taxonomy (NCBI): domain Eukaryota; kingdom Metazoa; phylum Arthropoda; class Malacostraca; order Isopoda; family Armadillidiidae; genus Armadillidium; species Armadillidium nasatum. The sequence goes on from SEYY01000894.1 coordinate 56,596, forward strand.
CTTGTGAAGTCGCTTTTCGAAACTTGGATGTTCTTTTTCATTTGAATGCATTTGTACGTGATACAGGCGTCGTAATGGGGTAATGAACTAAATTCGGGGGAAACGCGTTAAATTTATGAAAATTTTGTGATAAGATTTTTGTGCTATTATTATTATTATTATTATTATTATTATTATTATTATTATTATTATTATTATTATTATTATAGGATTCAAGAAGATAAAACAAAAGGTTTACCTTTGTATCCAATCATTGTTTTTTCCTTGTGATCTTTAATTAATTATCTTTCCTTATCGTTTCTTATCTTAATCTTTCCTTAAATTATTTTTTTCTTTCTTTTCTTTCCTTATCTTAATATTTCTTTATATTATCTTATTTTACTTTCTTTTCTTTCCTTATCTCAGTCTTCTTTTATATTATCTTATTTTTCTTTTCTTTTCTTTCTTTATCTTATCTTCCTTATATTATTTTATTTTTTATTTTTTTCCTTATCTTATATCAGTAGATATTATCTTTCCTCATCCTAATTTTCTTATTTCTTAGTTTTCTATTTTCTTTCCTTATCTTTATCTTTCTTTATATTATCTTATTTTACCTTTTTTTCTTTCCTTATCTTATTTTTCCTTATCTTAACCTTTCTTTATATTATCTTTTTTTCTTATCTTTCCTTTTATCTTAATCTTCCTTTATATTCTTATTTTTCTTCCTTCTCTTTCCTTATCGTAATTTTTCTTTATATTATCTTATTTTTCTTTCTTTTCTTTCCTTCTTATGTTTACTTATCTTCTTTCTTTATATTATCTTATTTTTCTTTCCTTATCTTTACTTATCTTTTTCCTTAATCTTTCTTTATATTATCTTATTTTTCTTCCTTTGCTTTCCTTCGTATCTTATTTTTTCTTATCCTTCTTTATCTTAATGTTCCTTTATATTATCATATTTTTCATTTCTTTATTTATCTTATCTTTCTTTATCTTTTCTTATCTTAATCTTTCCTTATCTTAACTTTTTCTTTTCTTTTTTTATCTTATCTTATCTTCCCTCATTCCTTATCTTAATTTTTCTTTTTATTATCTTATTTTTCTTTTTTTCCTTTCCTTATCTTATTCTTCCTTTATATTATCGTATTTTTCAATCTTATCATATATCACCTTAGCGTTTCTTATCTTAATATTTTCTTGCATTATCTTATTTTTCTTTCTTATCTTTTCTTATCATATATCATCTTATCGCTTCTTAATTATCTTAAACTTTCCTTGTCTAATTTTTTATTTCTTTTCTTACCTTCTTATCTTATCTTTCCTTATCTTACCTTATCTTTCATTCATATTTTATCGTATCATATCTTATTGGTTGATTGTAAGCTTTGAACAAAGACTGCTGAAAAATATTTTTTTCCCACTTTTCCTACAGGTTCTTAACTACCGTTACGACACTGTCATTCTCAGTAAACGTTGTTTCGGTTTCTGCTTTTTTTTTTTTTTATTCCGGCTGGCTCTGGTTCGTTCCGGTTTCATGGCTCCGCTTCCACGGCTCCGGCTCTGGTTTCGGTTCCACCTCAATGGCTCCGTCTTCGTTCCGTCTCCACGACTCCAGCTCCGTTCGTTCTCCACGATTCCGGTTCCGCATTCTTGCTTCCTTTACTTACATTCAAAACCTTCAATAGTTTCCCTTAATAATAATAATAATAATAATAATAATAATAATAATAATAATAATAATAATAATAATAATTAATATAATTTTATTTCTTATTTTTATATTATAATATATGTTATTTTTATATTGCTTGCAAACCTATTTAAATGACATTACATTTCGAAGAATAACGGTCACTATTTCGAAGAATAACGGTCACTATTTCGAAGAGTAACGGTCACTATTTCGAAAAATAACCGTCACTTTTTCAAAAAATAACGGTCATTATTTCGATTATTTCGAAACACAATGGTCCACTTATTTCGAAATATAACGGTGACTTCATGTATCGTGATTGCCATTGTTCAAATAATGAAAATATCATAATTGACATTTTACTGTGTTTTTATCTTTAAATTTGCCTATTCAGCTTTTCCACTTCGCCCTAAATAATGAGTCTATGCATGCCACGTTTGCTATGCTTGCAATTCTGAAATGTCAGCAATTTCAGGGCTGTGGAAACGGTAAGTTTATTGGACAGACTACAACTCTTTATTTTACAGTAATATATATATATATATATATATATATATATATATATATATATATATATATATAATATATTATATATATATATATATATATATATATATATATATATATATATATATATATATATATATATATATATATATATATATTTTATATTAAATTAATTTTAATTTAATTTTTTAATAATTAATTAAATATTTAATCGTTTTAGAAATAAAATAATAATAATAATAATAATAATAATAATAATAATAATAATAATAATAATCATTACCATTCCTATATTGTTGTATATTTCTCTATGTTGGTATACATGTATGCATTTTATGCATGTAGGTATATTGGTATACATGCATATATTTTACATATGTATATAAATATTCATGTATATTACGTAACATATGTATACATGTACATTTTTATGTACGTAGGTATACATTTATAACATACGTACATATGTACATTTTTGTACGTACATATGTATATATTTATGTATTGTAGTGTGTATATATTTATTCTCCCATTCATTTAATTTTCTGTAAATTCTTTTTCAGTATATTTGCATTACGTACATGTACGTACAAACTTCGTGACCGTCTTTATAATACACACAACATTGTTGGATCAATTCCTTGAGGGACAACATTCCTCTTTTGGAGATCACAGGTAAGTGAATACTTAATTAATTGTAAAAACAATTAAGTATTTTTAATTATATATATATATATATATATATATATATATATATATATATATATATATATATATATATATATATATATATATATATATATATATATTATATATATATATATATATATATCCATTATTTCCCTCACGCTACGCCCTCAGCACCCCATTTTCTTACTCTTCTTTACTAGACTATCGTTTTTCAACAATTTAAGCCTCGCACTACCCCCCCTCCCCCGTCTAAAAAAAAGGGGTTAACATAAAGTTTATAACCTCGCCACCCCCTAATTACCTATTATGATTGTTAGGCGTCATTCTAAGGTGATTTGGATATTTATCATACAGCTGATTAATAAATGTTTTACCTGGCAGGTGTCAAATTCAAAAATGTAGATTGAGATATTTATCATACCAATGATTAATAAATTTAAAATATTCCTGACAATTATTTCATGAAAAAATTGCTTTAGCTCACTCAATTTTTTAAATTTTTATTAGAAAAATGCAATAATAATAATAATAATAATAATAATAATAATTAATTTTTATTTATTTTCATTATTTATATTATTTATTTTCATACCCTTTGATATTTACATTAAAAATGTCCGTTGGGACAAGTGGCAAAAAAGTCACAACAAACTACTTTCTTATTAGAAAATAAATCGGTGAAGCGACTTTCTTATGCTTAACATGTCTTTTCTTTATTGAAAATTTTACAGTGACACTTTTACCACTTGTCCCAACGATTCGTTAGGACAATTTTTGCAGTGTATAAATAACAAATCCCATAAATAAGACTTTCCTTATAGAAACATTACAGTCCTACGAGAAAGCAACATTATTAATACGTTATCTCCTATTTTTTCTCTTTCAATTGTTTTAGCCAAGTAATGTAACCCATCCTGATCCTAATGTTTATGCCTGTCCAAATCAATAGTCGATATACACTTATTAATCGTGGCTCAAACGGTAGAGTGATTAACTAACGTATTTTAGGGCACCGGTTCGATCTCACTTGGGGATCCTAGGTATGTCCTTTCTAGAAAAGTTCCTCTCCTCGAATAGGGCAATGCCCGTGAGATGTGAACCTTTTATATTAATTAATATTTTAATTTCATTTTAAGCAATTTTAGTACCCCATTTTAGCTGAACTTATAACCCATCTCAGTCCTAATGTTTCTATCCAAATCAATGGTCGAAATACTCTTACTTAATCATCCCAATCAATATTTTAACTTCATTTTAAGCATTTTCAGTATTCATGGGGGGGGGGGTGTATTTACAATCCAAATTTGGGTAGCTCCCATGGACAACTTTTCAATTACTTCACTCTACTTACCCCATTTAAGGACATATACTTTCTCGTCCATTAACATGGATACATATGAGGTTTTGCATGCACATACATACATACTTAGATCGTACCAAATACCAACCATAAAATAGCACCAACCTAAAATTTCAACTATTGCTAACGATAACATATACAGTAAACACTGTGGATGTTAGAATATGCCTGTTATAAAGATTTATTGATGTGTTTGAATCTACGTCATAAAAGTAATGACAATGTCTCAAATTTGTAGGATTATTGAAAAATACGAGAACCATATGCCAATAAAATTTGTCTCAAATTTGTAAGATAGTTACGAGAATCATATGCCAATAAAATGTCTCAAATTTGTAAGATTGAGAAATACGAGAACCGTATGACAATAAAATGTCTCAAATTTGTAAGATTGTTGAAGGAAATACGAGAACCTTGTTGGACGTTTATATCAATGCTGATCACAAGTGCTTTTGTATCGATGGTGTTTTTATAATTAAATTGCTGTTGATTTTAAAAGTAAGTCTAAACATTTCATCGGATTGTTAAACATTAAAAATATCTAATACCTTTTGAGAGAGAGAGAGAGAAAGAAATATAGAAAGAGAGAGAGAGAAAGAAAGAAAGAAAGAGAAAGAGAAAAAGAAAAAGAAAGAGTTTTATACTTCCTCTTTCAAATCAGAGAACCAAAATAATTTCACTAAAATTCCAAATTGGCCAAAAAATTGTTAAATAAATCCTTTGTACCTCACTAAACACTCTACACCAATTTATATATATAAAAAAAAAAATTTGAAAGCATAAATTTTATTAAGGCATTTATAGTAAATCAAATATAATTAAAACAACATCAAAAGTGAACAATATATATATATATATATATATATATATATATATATATATATATATATATATATATATATATATATATATATATATATATATATATATATATATATATATATATATATATATATATATATATATATAATAATAATAAATAATAAAAAAAAAATTTTATTTAGCAAAACAAAATAATAATAATAATAATAATGATAATAATAATGAGTATTTAATTGAAGCATTTAAAATATATTGGCCCAGTTATACTTATAACTGTAAAATTATATAATTATAAATAACCAAATAAAAATTATAATTACAATTTGCAATTATAATTTAAAAAATTATATTACATTAATCCTATTTTTTCACGACATTTAAAATACTACAACAATGAATACAAATTTTTTTTATATATAATTTAATATAATTTTATACAATTTCTTAATTAAATATTAATTTACAAATTTTTTTTAAATATAAAATTTAAAATAAAATTTTTTAAATATTAATAATAAAAAAAAAAAAAAGCAAAAAAATATATAAATATTTATAAATATAATTTATTTAATTACTATTTTATTTAAATATAAAATAAAATTTTTAAAAAAAAAAAAAAAAAAAAAAAAAAAAAAATTAAAAAAATTAATTTAATTTAATTAAATTTTATCATTTTTATAAAAATAAAAAAATTAAAAAATTAATTTAAATTAATTAATTAAATTTATTAAAAGAAATAATATAATTATTTAATAAAATTATATTATTATTTTCTTAAAAGAAATACTAATTATAATATAATTATATAATAAAATTAATATATTTTCTCATTACTATTTTAATAAAATACTCATTATAACGTAATATATTTATTTAATGGAATAAAACTAATAAATTTTCTCATTACAATTTTAATGAAAGAAATACTCATTATAGTGCAATAAAATTATTTAATACATTTTATATAATAATATTTTCTCATTATTTTATTAAAAGATACCCTTTCCAATGCAATATAATTATTTAAAATTAAATAAAATTAATAAATTTTCTCATTATTTTATTAAAAGAAATACTCATTATAATGCAATATAATTATCTAAAATGAAATAAAATTAACACATTTTTTCATTATTGTTTTCTTAAAAGAAATACTCATCATATAGAAATATAATTTAATGAATCAATAAAATTAATAAATTTTCTCATTATTTGTTTTAAAAAAACTCATAATGCAAATAAAATTATTTATTAAAATTAATTTTTTTCACATTATTTCATTAAAAAGAAACCTACTCATAAATATTCATTAAAAAAAGAATAATTATTTCATTAATTAAAGCAATAAACTCATAATTATTTAAGGAAAAATTAAATAAAATCAATAAATTAAAAAAAAATCATTAGTTTTTTAAAATTAAATATACGTAATTATTTTAGCAAAATAATAATGATCTCAATTTAATTTTATATAATTATAATAAAATATAATACTTAATTAAAAGTAAAATATATTCAATTGTTTTATTAATTAAAATTCACTCATAATCCTCATTAAAATATTAAATATTTTCATTATTATTTCATTAAAATTAAATAAATTCTAATTTTTTATTTAAAAAATATGAACTGAAATTATTATATATATATATATATATATATATATATATATATATATATATATATATATATATATATATATATATATATATATATATATATATATATATATATATATATATATATATATATATATATATATATATATATATATATATATATATATATATATATATATATATATATATATATATATATATATATATATATATATATATATATATATATATATATATGAATTGTAGTATTAGTGATAAAAGAAAATAAATATCTTAACAGTAGTAGTAGTAGTAATAATAATTGAAAGTTGGAATATGGTTTTTGCTGACTAAGAAATATTTACCTCAAGAATACATCCTGTGCTCCAAGCCTGCGCCGGGTTAGAATCCCTGCAGAAACTTCCATTTGAGTTGGTGAGTTCAGGGAGGGAACGCCAAGGGCTACTCATTAGATGGGTGAGGTGTGAGGCAAGGATTGATTTGATGCGGTCCATCGTTTTCTTCACTTGGTCTGGACCAAGGCGGGAAGCTATGGCGAGTTTGGCACGCAAGAAAAATCCCATAGGCCATACCCATTCCTTGATAATAATAATAATTAATAGTAATAACAGTATAATATTAACATAGGTAAAATCCCAGAGGCCATACCCATTCCTTATAATAATAATAATAATAATAATAATAATAATAATAATAATAATAATAATAATAATAATATAGGTTAAATAAACGTGTAATTGACAACAAATGATTTTAACTTACCGGCCCCTGATGGTAATTAAACCCTTTAGCTACAGGATTTATCGGTCGAATCGTTAGCGTTGTCATAATCGCCGTGATAATTCCAGTCGGATGGATCAAGGGTCTTCATCCCAAGAGGTCCCATAAGGATCTTTTCCACATTTTCTAACGCTTTCCAAGCCCTTTCTGGGGTGAACATTTCTGGGGCAGCGACTATTGCTATCGGAAAGTTACAACGAAGTTGGAAGTTGGCCCATGGTTGAGATGCCCTTATACTATCCTTGTAAATGCCCCGTTTATTGATTAAATCCATCCTGGGCTCATTCGGTGGGTCAGGGGTATCGTTCACCCAAAAGTACTTCTCAAAATTATCGGCAATCATTGTGTCCCAGAAACTAAATGTCCAATTAATATGGTTACCTGGAAGGAAAAAAGAAAAAAGTTACATTAATTCCAAAAAAAAAAAAAAATAATTTAAAATTATTTATTCAGAAATAAAACAACCGTTCTTAAAAATGCAGATTTTAAGCTTATTATACTCATCCGCAATCCCTACTCCATAAATAGAAGTGAGCAGATTTTAAGGTTATTATTCTCATCTGCAATCAATACTATATAAATGAAGTGAGCAGATTTTAAGCTTATTCTCATCCACAATCAAATACTCCATAAATAGAAGTGAGCAGATTTTAAGCTTATTATTCGTATCCGCAATCACATAATTCATAAAATAGAGTTGAGAAGATTTTAAGCTTATTATTCTCATCCGCAATCACTACTCCATAATAGAAGTGAGTATATTTTTGGGGTTCACAATCTGATATAGTATGAAGATGAACTTTAAAAGGTGGAGTAACTAGGGTACAAATCTCAATCAAGTCACACAGTGTTTAAAAATTAGCGAACCTTTTTTTCTCATTAAATTATGGTTTTTAGGAACAGGCGTATTAACAATAAATTTAACAGTTATTACATATGTTTTTCTTACCATCAGCGTCCTTCATAACAACCGCGTTGTATGAATATTTTCCTTGTTTGTGCATGTCAGCAAGAAATCGAACAGTAGCTTTACAAAGTCCTACAATTTCAACGGCGCTTCCATCACGTGGGGTAGCGGGAACTCCTTTATTTCCTCCCTTTTCACTCGATCCCATTTTATCCATCCAAGTCCCGCAATTGTGCTCGTTTCCACCGAAGGGAAAACCTAACAATAAAATGGTAATTAAATGTCTAATAAATCTAATAAATAATTAAAAATCTAATAAACAAATCTAAAATTAAAAATTAATAAATAAATCTAATAAATAATTAAAAATCTAATAAACCTAATAAATAAATACAAATCTAATAAATAATTACAAATTGAATAAATAAATAAATCAAATAAATAATTAAAATTTAATAAATAAAAATCTAAATTAAATAAATCTAATAAATAATTAAAAATCTAATAAATCTAATATGTCTAATAGGAATTTTTCACAATCCTGCAGAGTCAATGGGAAATATGAAAATTTCCATTGGAACTTAAAGGAAACTTTTTTTTTTTTTTTCAATCAGAAAATTTCCGATTGCTATTTGTAAAGTGCCCAACAAGCATTTAAAAAAAAAAATAATAAAAAAATAATTCCTATCATTCCAATAAGGGAATTTTAGGAACTGATATTGATAGGAACCCCTTTAGGGTTTCCAACTGGTTTTTACGGAACTTCCGTAAGGGAACCGTATTTGAATTTCTGATTAGATATTCAAAATTTCCCATGACATCCCAAGGATAATCGCATGGGTATGTTAAGAATTTAATCAATGGGAAAGAGTATTATTCTTATTAAGATTTACCGTAAAAATATTTCATACAAATCTCAAGCTAAAACCTATTTCCTGTAGTGTAAAATACCAATATTTATATAGCGTATGTTTATGCTACAGTAATTTTAATTTGGAGAATATTCCTCAAAAATAGACGACATAAAACTATTTTGAATCTTTATACAAAAATAGACGGCAAAATAGACGATATGAGACTAAACTATCTTTATTACAAAAATAGACGACATGAAATTAAGCTGTATCTTTATACAAAGATAGACAGCAAAATAGACGACATAAAACTAACCCTGTATCTTTATACAAAAATATACGATATGAGACTAACCTGTATCTTTATCAATACCAATCTCGTTATTGAAGCCTGCGTCAGTCATCTGTGAATCGATTTGGTGTCCTGCATTCCTCTCTCGAAATTTAACGCCTTGGAAATGCCGTTCAAGAGCCTCCTGCATCACATCTTCAAGTAGGTGTTCCTAAGAATAATAATAAAAAAGAAATTAAACTATCTACTCACGAAGTATAGACTGCATATTATATAGAAAGGTCAACCGTGGCATAAAGGTAGAGTGATTGCCTGTCATGCCTGAAGACGCTGGTTCGATCCCTCAAGTGTATCTTAAGTAGAAACTACCTAGATAAGTTCCCCTCCTCGAATAGGGCAATGCCCGTGAGATGTGGATTTTTTTATTTAAAAAAATAAATAAAAAGAAAACAATCCTTAAGGAAAATGATTTTAGGGTTTAACGAAGAAGAACGCTTATGGGGAAAAAGGAAAATAATACAAAGTTTGGAAAAAAGTGGAAAATTAGAATTAAAAAATAATCACCTAACGCTAACTAATTTCACATTTATAAATTATTAGTTAAGATAACCACTTTCCCATAAAATATTTCATTGTCTCCTTGTCCACCAAAATATTTATTTTGCTTCAGCTCCACTAAATAAATAGATATATTTTTTTTTTACTTTAAAGCCACAATACAAATTGAGTATTCTCAAACTTTAAAAATATTTTACTTACAAATTCAGCAGGAGGTTGTGGAGGGGAATCATCTTTAGGGAAGAGACGAGATACTTTGTCCTTCAATATTTCATGCCCATTCGGAGCTATTTTAACATACCTGAAGAACAACAAGAATTAAATAACCTTAATTATTTTACTGGTAATTTAAAAAGGCGTAGTGTTGATAATTTCAAAGGATGTTTTAGCAACAATTTAGCTTGAAAAAAAACTTTGAAAACTAGATACTAAGCTAGTATCTAGATACATGCAGGAATACTCAGGATAAGAGAAACAGGAAGAAGCAACATGGGCCTATAGAGATTGTTTCACTTCTTATCCAAGGGAAATTGTGTTATATGTTTTTCCTGACTAAGTGGGACTTACACTGAATTATCTCTGATAGCAAACTCTACTTTCAGATAAAGATATAAAAACCTTATAGACATATTGATTTGTAAAATTTACTATCACCAAAATGATTAGGAAGAATTTTGAAGGTGGTGATTTTTAGCATCTTAAATCACGTGTTATATTCTATGATTAAATATATATTTTGAACATTTAAAAATAAAACTATAGCAAGACACCTCCCCAGCCCCACCCCTCAATATCAAGCAGAAAAAAAAATTTTAAACATCTTTCAAGGTTCTAATATGAAACAAGGGGTATAAAACATTAAACTTCCATTGATAAAAAAAAAAAAACTTATAAATTATATAGTTTTTCTTTTAATATCGTAAGTAGTAGATTCTAAAAAAAAAAAAAATTGTCCAACCCTTTTTCTAGCTCAGACTACGAATCCAAACCTCCAATTCACACCCACTGAAACACCATGCGCCATACATAGCTTCAAAACACAAACCTATTATAAAAAAAACAATTTACCAACAGGCATGCACATTATCTACTATTTTAAAACCTACTTACTGCTGGATGGAAAACAGCCAAAACCACACGGCGTCTCTGCAGTTAAATCTTGCTTTGGGCCCACCATCAAGTAAATTCGGGATGAGGCCGTGGCGCAAAGTGGCCGCGAATGCAAGAATAATAAACCTGGAAAACATTTAATAATTATAATTATAAATTCCTGTATTTTCTCACAGGTTTAAAACCATTATTATTATAAGTGCCTGCACCTATTTTTCTCACAGTTTATACAAAACTTCTTGCCCACAAAAGGTAGTGACATGGTAGGTCAATATTTAAAAGAATATTTCATTCCTATCTATTTGTGTTCAATCTTTTATATTACTTTATCCTAGAGAAGTTGACCTTTTTGACCCACCAAAAGACTTCATATAGAGTTCAATACTGGTTAGGATATTTCTTTCCTAATTTATTTGGGAAGAAATACTTTTGTCCAAACTACAGTATTCTTAATGATGTTAATTGAATTAATAATAATTAATATTAATGAATGATAAAAAAAATTGTAACCCACACATTTAACTTCATAATTTATGATAATTTATTTAAATTTTGATACTGCTAAATTTTAGGTCCCAAGATGACTTACCGAGCCTCCTGGTACCGGCCATTAATAAGAAGATTGCCGGGAAGGGCGATGAATGTGTCCCTACCCCAGTTTCGCATATACCCAGTACAAAAGTGCGGAAGACCTAGTGGAGATAGTTATCATTTTTATTATTTAATTTATTTATTTATTATTATTTATTTAATTAAGGATATTCCATGGAACGTACCTGCTGATATTGTAACAGATGCTTGGAAAGTCTTACTATATCTGTCCTTTTGTACTGGAGGATGAGGAGGTGCCAGATTTGGCGACAAAGGAGGCAATATTGCAGATTTAACTACACCACAAAACTGCAATGAGCAAAGAGCCAAAGCCTTCACGAAATCAGAGCCGTTAACGACGAAACTGTTGGAAAGAGTTGGATTTAAATTATAGAGAGGAAGTGAAAAAGTGTAAAGGCCTTTACTCCTAATAATGACGCTTAAGAGATGGCTATGAAGAGTTAGGAAGGTTCTACACACTTTTCCTTAATATTTTTATAAACTTTATGTATAAAATGTTATAAAAGTTCCACAATAGATTCACTCAATATTTAATTACTATACTAATAAATTTCACAGTTAAAAATAGTATTTCTTTGCCACAAATAGTTATACTTAGTCTCTTAGATTAAATTAGTGTTTAGAAGAGGTTTGCTCCCTAAAAATAGGAATAATAATAAGCAAAATAAAGTATCGAATAATTGTCTTACTTTCCCATAAGTAGCCAAGCATGGTTGATAAGCGCGTAGAATACAGCAGCGATGATCGCGTCAAAATATGCAGGAATCAAATAACGCGGAACGGCTTTTAAATCATTGAAAATTCCCTGTAAGAGAATTGAAGTAAATTAGATACCAAAAAAAATTGAAGTAAAGTAGATCCCAAAAAAAATTGAAGTTTTAAAGTAGATACAAAAAAAATTTGAAGTATATTTGATACCAAAAAAAAAAAAAAAAAATGAAAAGAAAAAAAAAAAAGAATGAAAAGAAAAAGAAGAAAAAAAAGTGAGTAAGAAAAATTTTAAAAAATTTAAAAAGAAAATATAAAAGGAATTAAAAGAAATAAAAAGAAGTCTTACTTCCAGCCACTTTCCAAGGTCTTCTGTGCTTTCTTCTAATTTTAACCTGCCGGAGATGTAATCCGGAAGCCAGTCTCCGTCACGAAGGTTTCCGCAGATTGGATGTCCCAAGTCATTGGTCACTCGAATCGGTACCATAGAAGAAATTATTCCTGGGACAAATTAAAGTTAATTAGAAAATTCTCTTCAAATAAATTAAGATAAATATAATGTTAACATTAAATTTATAATTTTTTTAAAAAAATTTAATTAATTTTAATTACATGAAATTTAATATAACATTTTTGAAATATTGTAACCAAGTTACAATCCAAAAAAACTTTATGGATTTACAGACAATAAATGGCAACTGTGATGGATTATTTGCAGGTCTGATCTTTATCCAACAAAGGATATAAAAATATGACTCGTTCACAATGTGTCAGTAACACTTTCATAACATAAACTACAACTCCATCTGCCATGTTTGCGACATTTTCATAACCGCAAATGTACCATCCGCAATGTGCCTGTGACACTTTCATAACATTAACTGCAACTCCATCTGCAATGTGCCTGAGACACTTTCTTAACATAAACTACAACTCCATCTGCCATGTTTGCGACACTTTCGCAACCGCAACTGCAAATCAATCAGCAATATGCTGGCGTAACTTTCGTAACAGCAACTAGAATTCCATCCACGAAGTGTCAGTAAGACATATGGAACTATATCAGCAATGTCAGCGACAATCTTGTAACCGCAGTTGCCAAGTTTTTGCCAGACATATTCAAATCACATCCTCAACTTGTTTGTGAGATATCTAGAGCCAATTTGGCATTAAAATATATAGCAACCTTTCTGGCATCTTCAGTAAATAGACAATTTGCAAGCACGACAAAATTTTACACAGACAAAAAAAAAAAAATAAAATAAAAAAAATAAATAAATAAAAATAATTACCTTGAAGTCCACAATAGACAAATGGTGCAAAATTGGGGATGTTATAAGCCCCCCAACCCCTCTTTTCATCCCTCTCTTCTTGGTCACAACGGTAAAGTATTCGATTCAAGTCAGAGAGCGTCAGTTTGCTGATGATTTCAATAAGTTCTTGATTTTGATTTGACACTTCCGAGATGCGGTTCTGATGGGGTGGGATGATAGGGTAGTAAGACGACAAAATATTTTCTGAAGAAATATTCAATAACCCCCCCCCCTTCAACCCTTAAAGCATAATTTCAAAAATTACCCTAATTAGGGGTATTTAAAATCGCCACATTAGTAAACCCTACTATTTGAAATATGACTATTGATGTTAGCATATTTTTAAGTAATTTAAAAATATGTGAATTTTTGTATTTTATTTTTAAACACTTACTGACTTATCATTCCATTCAATTTTGGGGTCAGCAAAAAATTAGAAAATTATAATAATATATAATAAAAAAATTATTATAAATTAACTAATAATAATAATAATAATAATAATAATAATAATAATAATAATTACCTTGTAACTAAAGTCCGCCAAGACAGATCGAATTTTATTCACCGCTTCTTGAGCTTTAGGCAGAAGACTTAATCTAATAATAATAATAATAATAATAATAATAATAATAATAATAAAATGGTCAAGGTGAAGTAACTTCAGTATTAGCATGCTACTTCTATTATTACTACTGATAATAATAATAATAATTACTTGAACGCTATGATAGATCCGGGTCTAAATCCTGAAACATATTCAAATTCCGTAGGTATCTGCTCCCGGTGGTGAAACCTGCCTCACCGAAAGTGATTCTCTGGGTTGTAGGGATTTCCTTACGTCCAAAATGAAATCATTTATTCCATTGATGAATTTTGGGTCTTGAACATGATTACCAGGAACCTTTTTGGCTTCATCGCTGTAAGGAAAAAAAAAATAATAATAATAGTAATAATATGTGAAAAATTAGTATCAACAAAAGAAGCTCGCAACAAATGGTTAACTCTATTTGCGTGCACAAGGGCAGCACGTATCCGGAAGACATACATGTCTTCTATTTAGAATTCCGAGACCTTATCTTCATATCTATCTACATTTAACACCATCATGGTAAGTAAAACAGATTCCTCAAAGGTATCAATTTGAAGTAAGAAATTTTAGATTTTAAATGTTCAATAACAAACTGATCAAAATGGTCAATTAGTCAAAGTTACTTCAGGACTGTAATATTGGGAATTTACAAAGAGACTGATGGTAATAGCCAATTGGAAAATTAATTCAGGATTGTACTAATGGGAACCTAGAAAGAGACTGATGGTAATAGCCAATTGGAAAACTAATTCAGAATTGTTCTATTGGGAACCTAGAAAGAGACTGATGGTAATAGACAATTGGAAAATTAATTCAGGATTGTAATATTGGGAACCTAGAAAGAGAATGATAGAATTGACCAGCTAGCCAGATTTATACGAAGATTGTGCTATTTTGTATTAGAAACAGATTGAATGGAAATATCCAACAGGAAAAATTATTTCAAGAATGTACCATTGAGAATCTAGAGAGAGAATGATGAAAATGGCTAAATAGCCAAATTTATATCAAGATTGTACCATTGGGGGTTAGAAAGAGACTGATAGAATGTCCAATTGGAAAATTATTTCAGGACTGTACCACTGGGAATTTAGAGAGAAACTGATGGAAATGGTCATCTGGAAAATTATTCTAGCAGTTTACTACTGGGAATTTAGAGACTGATGGAAATGACCAACTACCCAAAGTTATTTCAGGATCGTACCACTGAGAATTTACTCGAGTACCTTTGAGGAAAAAAAAAAACCCGCAAGAAACTTACCTTTCAAGTTTCAAAGAGAAAAGAATAAAGAACAAAAATATGAATATGAAAAGACTAGATACAATACACTAAATAAAATGAAGGTAAGTAAATAAATAAATAAATAAATAAATAAATATTAAAACTTCTAACCCTTTCTCCTTCGCTTTGACATTAACTTCAAAGAGTATCTCTTCAAACTTCCCTTGCACCTTCAGTGGCCTGACGTAGGGGGTACCAATTTCACTTGGAGGCCTGAATGAAGTATAAGCTACAAGAACAACGCTCTTATGAGTGATAGGATTGTGACGCGTCACTGTCACAACATGTTCTGTCACCTGATCAACAAAAACCTAAATAAAAAACATATGATTAACATATAATAATAATAATAATAATAATAATAAATTGGTGCTCACTACAGAGTAGGGTAATGCTAATTATGTATTTCTGACCTCCACACACTACGCCCTGAGACTACTTGACTACTTACTTGATTATAACCATTTTTCCCAAGGTAATAATGAAGGTCGTTAATAATCTTTCTTGGCTATTTATAATCCCAGAATTGCTTGTTAACTTCACCAGGCTGTGGGGCTGCGTCCTCTGTCCATGATGTATACCTACGCTCTTCATCGACAACATGAATCTGTGGGGTACATCAAGGGTGTAATTGTTAAGTCTTATAACACACGTACATGAAAGATTTAGGCGCATACGAACAAAAAAAATGTCCCAACGAAATTAACTCAGAAAAAGACATACTGATTAAAAAAACTTAGCTTCACCAACTTAGTTTTCTTTTTCGTTGTGACAATTTTTGGAGTGTTCTTACAGTTCATAACGATGTAAAAAATGACATTTACTTACGTGGTGAGGAACGATCTCATCGTAACCTCGGTTACTTCCTGAAGCACAACATGCCATGTTAACAAGAGCAGAAGAAGGAAGCATATCCCAAGCTGTTCGAACTTGACAAGGACTTTGGTTATCGTGGGTGAGATCCAAGAATATTGCATGCGCTATTGAGGGTGTAAGAGGTCGAACAGGGGGAAGGAAGGAATGCCCCTACTGGTTCTCCACCATATCTGTATACCAAACGCCCTTCTTCATGTGAATTAGGAGCCGACATCGATTCTATTAGATTAGGAAATACTTCATAAAATGATGGCAGAGTAACAACTTTAAAAAACTTATAGAAATAATAGTTTATATTCTGCTACTGATATTGCCTTAATATAGAAAGGAAAAACTATATTTTATTCTCTCATAAATGCATGGCACACGAACATTTAAATACCAATAACAGAAATAAGGAAAATATTTTATTTTTAATATATATAAAAACATTTATATTCTAATGTTACCATAAGATCCACCAACTTCCTAACGAATATTTGCTTGAATGATATTGTGATTAAACTATAAAATTGAAAATGACACTACCAGTTACTTTGAGAGGACTTTCAAGAAGGTAGGAATAAATAGCTAAAAATAATATAAAATGTCCCAACAGTTCAATTATATGGATAATACAGAGTTTATTTGGTAAATTAAAAAAAGTATAAAGTAGCAAAATCGGCAAATATAACAGAAAAAATGAAAATATTTTAAAAATGACATTTTTTTCTCATAAATGCATGGCACACGAACATTTAAGTAGCAATTAATATAACATGAAATAGCTTAAACACCCACCTCTTATAAGTGAATTTATACCAAGTCTGTTGACAAAGATATTGTCTGTTAAATCCGAATTTGTGAAAAGTTCTGCAATAACATACAAGTCTGGACGAATTCTTCTTGCACAATCGAGAAGATACTGTAAGTTAGAAATAGATAGAATAAAATATTTTTAATATATATAAAAATTAATTTATAAAAAATTAATAAGTATATAAAAAATAATAAAATAAATAAACAAATTATTCAATATATATAAAAATTTTAAAAAATTATATAAAAATTAATAAAATAAATAAATATTCAATAATTAATTCACAGAACTTAGTCATTAAATAAATAGAATAAAATATTTTTAATATATAAAAATTAATTTAAAAAATTATATTATATAAAATTAATAAGTATATAAAAAATAAAAATAAATAAACAAATTATTCAATAATTATTTCACAGAACTTGGTCATTAAATAAATAAAATATTTTAATATATATAAAACTAATTTAAAAAAAATTAATATTATAAAAATTAATAAAATAAATGAACAAATTATTCAATGATTAATTCACAGAACTTCGTCATTTAATAAATGGAATAAAATATTTTTAATTATATAAAAATTAATTTAAAAATTATATTATAAAAAATTAAATATTTAAAAATAAATAATAAAATAAATAAACAAAATATTCAATAATTAATTCACAGAATTTTGTCATTATTTTTGAAGATCTAACGAAAAAATCCTGATTGAAAAGCATAAAATATACAAATAAAAATTTATTATAAAATAAGTCTAGGAAATTCCTACACTGCAAAAAATTGTCCTAACAAACCGTTGGGACAAGTGTCAAAAATGTCACAACAAATTTTTTCCATTTATTTTCTTATTAGAAAATAAACCGGTGAAGTGACTTTCTTACACTTAACATATCTTTTCTCTATTAAAAATTTTACTGACATTTTTGCCACTTGTCCCAACGATTCGTTAGGACAATTTTTACAGTATGTAGGTGAACAACTACAATGAGCCCCGCGGACCCAGTAAATTTTTTACCGATTCCGGCTACACCAATTTAATATTACCGAACTCCTGCTCAAGACATTATTATTATTATTATTATTATTATTATTATTCATTAAGCACTCTCTAATCTATACAAACCTCGGCAACATGAATTGGGGTAGAATGACAATTATCGAGCCGAATACCATCAAATATTCTAGCCGTCTCTTCGACATATCGACGCATGTGGTCCCAAAGGTAAGGACTATCTTCGGCTTTATCACCATACCTGTTCGACATATAACAAAAATTTAAAGATGTTGTTTTGCTATAGGATAAGATAATAGTTACTAAAGGGCTTTAGCATTACCAAATTTTTTATATATTAAATTTCACTTCTCACGGGCATTGCCCTATTCGAAGAGAGGAACTTTTCTAGGTAGTATATACCTAGGATCTCCGATATTCTGCCTTACTACAGAATTATTATTATAGAAATAGTTTATATCAGCCTTAATATAGAAAGGATACCTAATGTTTTCTCATATTAATAACAATACTGCCTTAAAATAGAAAGGATAGTTTATAACAGTACTCGCCTTAATATAGAAAGGATAGTTTATATTCTGCCTTAATATAGAAAGGTAGTTTATATTCTGCCTTAATATAGAAAGGTAGTTTATATTCTGCCTTACTACACAATTATTATTATAGAAATAGTTTATATTCGGCCATATTAATATTACAATAACTTACCTAAGCTTGACACTATCTCCCCAGGCGATGAGTTCTCTCCTGAGATACACGTTCGATTCCTTCAAAGCGAAATTGATGAGTGGATCATGGGCTATAACCCAACCATTGTGGGCCATAAGGAAACGAGATTCGGGGCTAAAACTTAACTTTTCATTTTCTTCTAAAGTAGCGTCCGGACCATAGTGGGTGAAATATCTGTGCGAATAATAATAATAATAATAATAATAATAATAATAATAATAATAATAATAATAATAATAATAATAATAATAGATACAAAAAGTAGTTTTTAAAGTATAGTCAGATTGGAGTCCAAAAATTGACTGGGTCTCCAGCACAAAGTCCTAGATTCTACATATATCAATAATAATAATAATAATAATAATAATAATAATAATAATAATAATAATTCATTCATTTTTCCAGTTACAGAAGTTGTACAAACAAAAATCGTATACCTTATATGTATTTATACAAACCTGGAAGAGGCTAACAACAACAACAATAATAATAAAAATATGCTACTGAAATCTTCATCCATTAATAATAAGATAAGACTTATCATATTGAATGGTAAAATTGTTATTGGTACTTACGGTGGAGTAAGTGGATACTTCTTAGATACCTCTGGAAACTTCCTACCATCTTCTTGTACTCTGTCGTAACTGCGAAGTTCGGAAAAATACGGTGGTAATATAAGTTTATAATAAATGTAAATTAAAATTAAATGATTTTTCAAAATATAACCACATATTTGTTAGTGGTTTACAAAATTAAATATTTTTTCAGTTTTTTTTTTTCATAACGATTTAATTATTTTTTAGTGGTTTTCATAAAGATAGAATTCTATTTTTTAGTTGGGTTTTACTATAATAAATATTGTTTTAAAATTTTTTGGTTTTATTTGATTTTGTTTATTGGGGGTGGAAGGGGGAAAGGCCATTTTTTAAATTGCTAACCATGATTTCACTACATTGTATAGGTTTTAAATTATTTTAATTATTACTATGATACTATGAAATTTAATTCCTTTTTTTTTTATCCTAAGTAAATTTGAATTACACATTCTTTAAGTTTAATACAAAGTAGCTAACTACTCCTAGACTCTAATCAGCAGGAAAGTCCCGGTGTCAAATCCAGATGTCAAACCCAGATGTTCCGATATCAATTTTAAATGTTTTAATATCAAACCCTGATGTTCCGATTTCAAATCCAGATATTTTGATTTCAAACCCAGATATTCCTACATCAATTTCAAATGTTTCAATATCAAACCCAGATATTCCTATATCAATTCCAAATATTCCGATATCAATTCCAGATGTTTCAATATCAAATTCAGATGTTCGAACCATCTGGACAAGAAGTAATTAAAGAAAATGCCATTTATGTATGTTGCAATAGGTCGTACTAGTACTATATATATATATATATATATATATATATATATATATATATATATATATATATATATATATATATATATATATATATATATATATATATATATATATATATATATATATATATATATCACTGATGGTACCCATAACACAATTAACAGCCTGGCGGAGGTGACCTTCTATCTCTTCCTTCTTCAGACGGTTCAGGTACTCAATATACCCTCTAAACTCTGCCACACTACGCTTTTTTCTTTCTTCCTCCCCATGGGTTCCCCACCTGATATATATATATATATATATATATATATATATATATATATATATATATATATATATATATATATATATATATATATATATATATATATATATATATATATATATATATATATATATATATATATATATATATATATATATATATATATATATATATATATAATATATATATATATATATATATATATATATATATATATATATATATATATATATATATATATATATATATATATATATATATATATATATATATATATATATTATATATATATATATATATATATATATATATATATATATATATATATATATATATATATATATATATATATATATATATATTTATATATATATTAATAATAATAATAATAATATAAATAATAATAATAATAATAATATAATAAAATAATAATAATAATAATAATAATATTATCGGAACTTTATAGAAATAGTAACTGTAACTGCTTATATAATGTAGTCTAATATTATCATCATCATCATCATTATTATTATTATTATTATTAGGTCATACTACAGGAGATCCCTTCAGAAAAAATACGAGTCTGATAAGCCACATACCAAGTGATATCAAAAAGTGAAAAGGCCAACTCCAAGTCTATCTTGGATCCAAAACGCTTGTACTCGGGATCCTGAATAAGGGCGAGCTTCTTCAGGCGCTCGTCCCTCCCGTCAGTAGTCTTGGGTCCCGTGGATAACATTATCTTCGATTCTAATTCCTTCGACAGGCGTTCGGCGTCGCCTAGGAAAAATTCTTCTACTTTTGGCTTTGAGAGGACGTCGAAAAGCACACCTCGAATATTCTATACAATAATAATAATAATAATTACTAATAATAATACTAATACTAATAATAATAATAATAATAATAGACCTAAATATTAATGAACTAAAAATTACTACTAATAATAATAATAATAATAATAATAATGTGAATTATAAAAATACTTAGATACACTGTCTACATAGATAAGTTCCAATATTATTATAATTAATTTATTATTATTATTATTTATTGTTATTACTGAAACATCCACTGCTTTTATTTTGGTATAATGTAAAGAAATATATAGCCTGAGAGAAAATTATTTCTTCGAAAGTTCTAGTTAATTTTTATTACACTTTTAACTTGGTGAAAACCCGTAACACTTTTAAAAAAATCTTACCTCCAGATGACTATTATTATTAATAACTTTGGGTATTCCAGCAGTTACCCATTTCCCTTCTGCGACTTCTAAGGTAAAATGATAGAGAGCTCTGTCAATCAAATACGCCGGTCGGAGATGTGGTGATGTTACTAGATTGTAAGTACTCTCTGGATGTTCTTTTAGCCATTTTGATTCGTTGGCTGTGTGGTTTAGCACGATATCCGTTAGGGATAAAACCTTTAATATAATTATTAATATAATTATTAATATATAATTATGATAATTATAAATATAATTAATATATAATTGAATAATCTATATAATGGAGAAGCAATTACTAGGCTATGAAATAAGGTTGGAATTGGGAAAAAAACTTTAATATAATTATAATTATAGTTAATATATAATTATTATTATAGATTCCAGATTGTTATTTACAAGTAATTGAAAAATTTTATTAGTCGAAGAAAATATTTAAAAATTTTATTGAATTTAACATTTGGAATTAAAATAAGTTGATTCAAAATTAATATTTAAACTATCAAGAGGAGCAACAAAATTTTCGAAAGAGGTCTTTTAGTAATTTTAAATCAAAATCATCTGTGAAGCAACAAAATTTCCGAAAGAGGTCTTTTAAGAGCAACAAAATTTTCGAAAGAGGTCTTTTAAGTAATTTTAAATCAAAATCATCCGTGAAGCAATAAAATTTTTAATTGAAACTTCTAGATAACTTCTGGTTGAAAAGGATTGGGATTTCGACGCAGTCAGGACAAATGAGGAATAATTCTTCGCCTGGTTCTAGAGACTGGGAACCTTTTAAACCAGTTTTTTTTTTCTTCCCAAGTACGGCTGCAGGAATATGAAGTTTCTGCAGCCGACACCACCCTGCATCTTGCGGGATATGGTGTAGAGTATAAAATAAAAAATAAAAAGTATATAATTGAATAATCTATATAATGGAGAAGCAATTACTACGCAATAATAATTATTGTAATAATAATTTTCCTATCTAACCAGCTAGAATAGGGATAAAACCTTTAATATAATTATAATTAATATACAATTAAATATATATACGGTAATTAATATATAATTAATTGACCATTGTATATAATTTAGACATAATTACTAGGCTATAAAATAAGGTTTGAATAGGGATAAAACCTTTAATATAATTATAATTAATATATAATTATAAATATAATATATAATTAATTGATCATTTTATATAATTTAGAAATAATTACTAGGCTAGAAAATAAGGTTTGAATAGGATTTAAACCTTTAATATAATTAAGTTAATATATAATTATAAATATAATTAATATATAATTAATTGACCAATCTATATAATTTAGAATCAATTTCTAGGCTATAAAATAAGGTTTGAATTCTTTTTCAAGTAGTAGGAGCCCTGAAACCGGAGGGTTTTCTTTAATATCATTGCAAAAAATGTCCCAAGGAAATTTTCAATGCAAAAAGAGACATATTAACTTCAATAAAGTAGCTTCACCAATTTATTTTTTTTATTAATATAAAATAATTGAAAAAAAAAAAATTTTTTTTTTTTGAAAAATAATTGAAAAAAAAAATTTTTTGAGACTTTCTGGTAACTTTTTTCGTTGGGACATTTCATAGTAGGGGATGGGTAGGGGAGGAATTCCTCCAATAGAATACGCCTTATCATTTACCTTCCAATCACTCCTCATCGTTTGTACAAGATTTTCAACATCCTTCATTTCATATTGCTTTTGGTGAGTGAGTACTGAAATCGGGATTCAAACGATGTTGATCCGAGAGTGAATAACCCGACCTAGATGCTCCAAGTTCCTATAACAAATATTATGCCATAATAATAATAGTATAATAATAATAATAATAATAATAATAATAATAATAATAATAATAATAATAATAATAATAATAATAATAATAATAATAATAATAACAATGTTATACAAACACTTATAAATACTGTGTCCATAAAGATATGTTCCAATATTATTACTACTATTATTATTATCATCAACAATAATAGTTATTGGATAATAATAATTTAGAAATCAAATATACCAACAATTTTTTCCTGTTTATAATGTATTTATAAATACTGTCCATAAAGATATGTTCCAATATTATTACTATTACCATTATTAATAATATATATTATTATTATTATTATTTTCAACTTACCTGAATAGGCGTAAAATGGATCATGTTATATCCACTCTCTTTGCTCACTCTCAAACGATCGGGCCACTCCTCGAATGGTCCGAGGCACTTTGCCATCACAGTCTGGCACTGTACGCAATCTAAAGGCAGTATTTCATTGTCACTTCCATAGGTCAAAACAGGGTCAACTATGAAGTAACCTGACCCGGCAGCGCTGGACAAATCATCTCTGATATATATATATATATATATATATATATATATATATATATATATATATATATATATATATATATATATATATATATATATATATATATATATATATATATATATATATATATATATATATATATATATATATATACACTTGCTGAAGTATAAGAGACATTTTCTCCTCTGGGGTCGAACCCTCACATGTTGCGACTGAAAATGTACTCGATGCTTTACCGTTCAGAATAGCTCAACAGTAAAGCGTCGCGGAAGGTAATCTCAATCGCAAATTGAAGCAAAAAAAAAAAAAAAAAAAAAAAAAAAATTACTTCAATGGCAGAGTGGTAAATGTTTGAAAATTATTTCAAAAGACTTGAGGTACATTTACAAAAATTGTTACGAACAGGGGTACGGTACCTCGCTAAATGAATTAAAGCTGCAGTATTTTTTTAGTTTTAGGAAATGATATTATGGAATGCTAATTGTTTGTAACGTACACTACAAAAAATTGTCCTAACGAATCGTTGGGACAAGCGGAAAAAATGTCACAACCATTTTTTTTCAGCTATTTTATTAAACAATAAATAGGCGAAGCGACTTAACAGGTCTTTTCTCTGTTGAAAATTTTACTGTGACATTTTTGCCACTTGTCCCAACGATTCGTTAGGACAATTTTTTTGCAGTGTACAACTAGTGTGGTCGAAACTCTTTACCTCCCTATCTAACCTATGAATTTATTTCTACTCCTCTTCTTCTCTGGTACCTTTTCCACCAGAGCATATATATATATATATATATATATATATATATATATATATATATATATATATATATATATATATATATATATATATATATATATATATATATATATATATATATATATATATATATATATATATATATATATATATATATATATACCTGTCATCGTAAGTGAAGTAAAACCTGAAGGAGCCTGCAGTAATTATAGGGACTTCCACGAAAAGGCAGGTGTCATCACCTTTAGTATCAGAGTCGTTTTTCCAAGGTAATCGTCGAAATCGCGCGCGTTCAAACGTGTCCGAGACTTTGTCAGGATGGTTGGTGAAGACGTTCACTTTCTTACCGAAGAGAGATGTTCCAGGACGAAATTGCAGCACGTAACCTTCAGGAGAAGGAAAGATTTATAAGTTCAGAGGTTTGTGCTTGTGTTCAAGTACAACAAAATTATGATTAAAATGATAGGTATAAAAAAAATTGGAACTATTATAAGTCATAAATTAGTAAGTACTTATGAATTATAATTGGAAACTGTTTTTAATATTACCGTTTGGTCAATTATTCATTTATTCAAACACTACAAGTGAATTCCTTTCCCCAATTTTCCCCAATTTCCCCCCCCTCCCCGACCTACCCTCTTTCTTCTCCAGAAATTCACTGGGAAATTTTTTTTTCCCCCCTAAATTGGATAACAGTAAACTGTCTTCTACATGAGTTTCTTACCTGTTTATGATTGACCAACGATAAATGTTCACTACAGGAGTTTTTACCTAATTAGTCAACAGTAATTTTTCTCTATTTAATAATGATCAGTCAACGGCAATTATTTCTTACAGAAGTTTTTTTTTTTAAATACCTAATTGCCCAACGGTAACAGTTTCTTACAGGAGTTTTTACCTATTTGGTCGAGGGAAATTATTCCTAGAGTCTTACCTGATGATTTGTCAAAGGTTTTTTTTTCTACCAAACTGGTCAATGATAACAGCTTTCTTTAGAGGGGTTTTTACCTAACTGGCCAACAGTAACACTTTTCTAAAGGGATTTTACTTAACTGGCCAACGGTAAGTTTTCTACAAGAGCTTTATTAACTAACTGGCCAACAAATAAGTTTTCTATAGAAGTTTTTACCTAACTGGACAACGGTAACAGTTTTCTACAATGAGATTTATACCTAATAGGTCAACAGTAATGGATTCTTATAGGATTGCTTTTTTTCATATTATAATATTTCATGTCTCAAAAGGTAGAGTGATTGACTCACGTACTTGAGGACGCCGGTTCGATCCCACTTGGGGATCCTAGGTATATACTACCTAGAAATGTTCCTCTCCTTGAATAGGGCAATGCCCGTGATATGAAATCGCTTTCCTGTAGGGGTTCCTCACCTTTTTGTAACCTGAAGAGTGTCGATTCAAGACGATCATTGTGATTAAGGGTTAGGACTCGAACCTGGGGTTGCATTTTTTTTATAGAAGCCTCGGGTGTACTTCCGGATATAACTGAACTTTCGATGGGTGACTGTTTAAATAAATAAATATTAATACTATTTTAAGTCAATAATAATAATAATAATAATAATAATAATAATAATAATAATAATTCAACATATTCACTGAAAGGGTTAAACTCTTTCAATGGGTATGGTGGATTTCATTATTATTATTATTATTCTCATTACAATATTATTATTGTACTATTACATTATTATTATTATTATCATTATTATCTATTACTACTATAATGATGACTGTGATAATGACGACCATTATTATAATTTTTAATGAATGAGAGTGGAAACCATATTATTATTATTATTATTATTATTATTATTAATTATTAATTATTATAATTTTTTATTAAAATTTTATTATTATTATTATATATATATATATATATATATATATATATATATATATATATATATATATATATATATATATATATATATATATATATATATATATATATATATATATATATATATATATATATATATATATACTCACAGTACACTGATCTTCTTTTATGACTGCTTGAGAAGCTTCTTCGGGTTTGTGAGAAGTAACTTCTACAGGAGACGCATCCCCGTTTTGGTCACTCTGCTTCTGAGGGAAACTCACCAGTTTCCTACCATTTAAATTTATAAAAAAATAAAAATAAAAATATTAATAGATATTTTTTTTCTTCTTCCAAAAAAAAAAAAATTATTATTATTATTATTATTATTATTAATGATTTTCAGATGTTATTCAAAAAAAAAAAAAAATAAAAAAAAAAATTAAAAAAAAAAAATTTAAAAATTTTTTTTTTACAATGAAACTTGCATATATTTTATTTTTTTTTATTTTTATTTTCAGTCATTGTTAGGACTAGTAACGGGTAGGTCTAATCATTTCAATACTAATTTATGCTGAATTAATAAATTCTAATTATTTATTGTTTATTTTAATGTGATTTACTTATTTATTTAATGCGATGTTATTTATTTATTCATTTTATTTTATATATATTTTTTTTAATTTAATGTGATTTTATTTTATTTTATTTATTCTATTTATTTATTTATTTTAATGATCAGTCCTACCAACCTCTCCAACTGACTTAAAGTTCATAATAATAAATAATAAAATTAAAATTTAATAACACAGTAACGAACTGTAAAATTAAAGTCTTATAAGACACAAAATTCAAAAAAATGGTCTTTAAAAATCATATATATAAGATTCATTTTTTAATGTATCTGGTAAGCGGGTTATAAACACTCATTTTACATTCAAATTTAATAGTAAAATTTGGATAAATAAATATCTAACCTTTTAAAAACATGTTTCATGTATAAATTTTTCCTAATCAAATATTTTATAAATAACATAAATATATATATATTAACTATTTTTACAACTCAACACTTCAATATATATATTCACAAATATACAACTTAAAAATAGCGTGTGAATATGTCCTTGCTTAGAATAATGTTATATGTTTATTTTTGTGCAATCGAAAATTTCTATTTTAAATAAATATAGAAATTTTAATGCATTTTTAATACCAGTTATATTGTTTTACATTTATATATTTGGAATAGTTAGTTATATTCAAGTATATAAATATATATATTTTTGTAGTTGTAATAAATTTGTAGTTAAGATTTTTTGAACTAGTAAAAAAAAAAAAAAAAGCTTGTGAAACTGAAGATCAAAGATGGCGGCTAAGAATAGCAACGAAGAATAAACTAATGAATTTACCCAATATATTAAATATTACCTAAAAAAAAAACTATAATTAAAAATAATCTATGCTTGATTATAAAGAAAATATATTACTAAAAAGAAAAGATACTAAAAGCTATAATAATAATAATAATAGAAAAAAAAAATAATATAAAGATGGTTAGTATTTTTTTAATTGGGTTTACACTTTCATAATCTAAAATTTTAAATTTTTACATTTAAAAAAAATTAAAATAGCAAGCCATCACCAATTTATAAGTTTGAAATATTTTATTTTTAATTCTAAACCATAATTATAAACATGCATGGAACTAATAGAAGAAAAAAAAAATTGGTACAAGCAACAAAAAGGTAACATATATGCACGTAAGTACTACAGGTAGCTGGACATAGTACAAAAAAATAATCCACACTCAAAAATATATATTTCTAAAATTGGAACAAAATAACCAGCACCGCAGCTTAATAAAATATGAAAAAAAATAGTTACGCAATTATAGGCTGAGAAAACCAAAGATAAGAATATTTCAACAATGTCTACACCAACAAATCTTGTGAAAATAAAAAAGGATAAAAATGTTAATATATGTTTCGGTAAGTATAGCCAAAATACTATGTAAAATATATTTCAAAAAAACATGATTGTACAGTGAAACTGGGTGTATATATCGTGTTCTGTAAGCGGAATTCACCTAGTTTCAATCTGGCGAGGAGTATTATCTTTTCCATCTGAGTTAACCAAATCTGGAGATGCAGTTGTTTTACTAAGAAGAATACTTCTTTCCTTCTCCTCTGACTTTGCGGTTTTCTGTTGGGGTGCTGCTAAGGTGGATGTAGATGAAACACTGGGTTTTTCTTTCTGGAGATCTACTGCTGGTTTTTTCAATACTTTAACAGTGTCAGTCGTTTTAATATTGTCTAAAGGTTTTACTGTGTCGGGTCGCTTCAAGGGGAATATAGATGGCCCTTGGGAGAGGTTATTCGAAGGTGTTTTGGAAGGTGGTGGTGGTGGTGTGGATTCTGTGCTTAATTCGTTCTTCTCTAAAACTGGGGATTCGAAAGATGGCTTAGCCTGTTCTGTATAAGGACCTACGCCAACATCATAATCCAATGATTTCGTTTTACTCCCAAAGAGTCCTAATTTTGGTTTTGGAGGTTTACCACCTAAATTAGTTTTAGGCACCTGGGACCTTTGGGACTGTGGGGACACCTCGGACGCTGGGGACACCTGGGACCCTTGGGACGGTGGGGACACCTGGGAGGTACTTTTCGTTTCATTTTCTTCTTCGTTCGTAGATTCCGTCTGGGACTTCAAGGATGATCTACGCGTTGGTCTGTACGAGTACGTTTTTCTAACGGGCTGCGAAGTAGATTCAACTAATTTCTCGAAACGTCCTACTAAACCTTTATTTTCCTTTCCGGTCGCTCGTTCTTCAGAGGCGTTCCCGTCTGCCTCGTCATTTGCATTCTTCTTTGATGAACCAAATAATCTGAAGAGGGTCGGTAGAGATACTATTGACAAATATTATTCAGGAGAAAAATTATTACGTCATTAATATGACGTCATAAAGAAATTACGTCATTACTATGACGTCATAATGAAGTTACGTCATTAATATGACGTCATAATGAAGTT
>SEYY01000894.1:91547-94047 GCA_009176605.1 Armadillidium nasatum
CCGTATAATTAGATTGGCGCTTATATATAGAAAAAAGAAGCATTTTAAAATTAAATATGATTAATACTAGGAAAAATATTTTTTTTAAATATGAAAAATAATATTTATATTTAGAATTTAATTAATGCTTATCGTAAATATAACACCATGCTAATTATATAAACTATTGTATATATATATATATATATATATAATATATATATATATATATATATATATATATATATATATATATATATATATATATATATATATATATATATATATATATATATATATATATATATATATATATATATATATATATATATATATATATATAGTTGACATTAAAACTGTAGCGTGTTCCGCCCTTGTTGTTTATCACATATATTTACAAACTTTTAAAGATTTCTTCTAAGATAGGAAGCAAGACGTAAGAGAACGTCGGCTTTCGGTTTGTTAGGCCTGCACGCAACTTTATATGAGATAAAAACAGTAGAAGAAGACATTCCCTGATTCTGATATAGGTGTCTGCAGAAACGTGAAGAGAAAGAGCAGATGGGAGCATGACTTGAGTTTCTTGAGTAAGTAGATGTTGGTTGTCGGCTTCTTAAGCCTGTCATAACTTTATATGAGGTAAAAACAATGGTAAATTCCCTGATTCTGATATAGGTGTCTGCAGAAACTTGAAGAGAAAGAGCAGATTGGAAGCATGACTTGAGTTTCTTGAGTAAGCAGATGTCTGTTGTCGGCTTGTTAGGCCTGCCACAACACTATATAGGTGGTGATAATGGTGGCAGAAGAGATTTCCTGCTTCTGATACAGGCGTGTCACAAGTTCCATCACTTACAGGAATTTGGTGAGAGACAAGTGAAGATAAACAAAACAAGAGTTTCTTGAGTAAGTAGATGTCTGTTGTCGGCTTGTTAGGCCTGTCACAACTCACAACCTTCCGATAAAAACTGGTAGGGATTTCGTTTTCTTTATATGAATGTCTGACATATTCTTGCACTTACAAGAGAGAGAGAGAGAGAGAGAGAGAGAGAGAGAGAGAGAGAGAGAGAGAGAGAGAGAGAGAGAGAGAGAGAGAGAGAGAGAGAGAGTTGGAGCAAAAAATATAAAGACTGAGTTCAATATGTGAGAATGAGTGTGTAGAAGAGGTAGGTGAGAGAGAAGGACGCAGAAAGGATCCAAATATTCTGAGTGATGGAAAAAGTGCAGAAATATATATTCATTAGTATTAGAGAAAGATTACGAATGGGGGCAGAGACTTTGATGTGTGTGTGTGTGAGAGAGAGAGAGGAATTCCTAATATGTAAAACATATTTAACTAATTAATAATAATTGAATCCATCAAATTTAAAAAATTTAAAAAAAATGTTTTTAAAAAATTTTTTTTTTTTTTTTTTTTTTTTTTTTTTCATTTAAAAAAAAAAATTTACCCAAGTTACTCTTCAAATTTCTAAAACAGAAAACTGTAATGAAAGAAAACATTTATTTAAGCATTAACTGAAATAAAAAAAAAGTTGTGGCATAAAAGATATAATAATAGTATTAATAAAGACTAATTATAATAGTAAAAATAATACAATTACAATAATAATAGTGTTAATAATGACTAATTATAAGTAAAAATAATACAATAATAATAATACAATAGTAATAAACTTTGAGATACACAATACTTATCACAACCACTTCCTACCAACAATAAAACTAAAACCTGTTACATTGTACCATAAACTATACCTGACACGTACTACAATACATACTACTAACAAAAACCACTACATATTTACCATAAACTATGTGATACCTGACAAATACCATAACCATCTACTACCAACAACATAATTAAACATACTGGATTGATCCATTAAATATATGATACCTTGCACATACCACAACAACCAACTACCACTACTACCATCAATTAATATATATATATATATATATATATATATATATATATATATATATATATATATATATATATATATATATATATATATATATATATATATATATATATATATATATATATATATATATATATATATATATGGTACCTATATATATAGTATATAAACTCTGGTTCCAATTACAGATTAGGTACTACCTATCAATTCTTTAGTAAAAATGGGAGATTAAGTACCTAACAATCTCTCGTCTCTTATTAAAAAGATTAGGTACATTTGGTCTATGTTTGGTATTAAAGATTAGGTACCTAACAAATGATAGTACCTATTAAGGGATTAGGTAAAACTCAACTTATAGGAGAAAGTCATTTAAAAGTTTCAATATAGGCAATACGCGTTCAGAAATAAAGTGATTGTGTTGTACCGTGATTTGAGGAGCTAAAATAAATAATTGGTTTACAAAAAAAGAAAATAATTTTTATATGAACACCTATAAAAAGAAAATACTTATTAATCAATTTCGCTAAGCCTGACGATAATGAAGAATAGTCTGAAGGCGAACACACACACACACACACACACACACACACACACACACA
>SEYY01000894.1:99047-119047 GCA_009176605.1 Armadillidium nasatum
TGAGTCTATTAATTACCATGTAGAGATTTAAAAGGTATTTGATTAAAAAATATTTTGAGTCTATTATCCAAATACAAAAGATTATTTATAGTAGTCTATAAGAGTCTATTAAAGTACCATGTAAAGATTTAAAAGATATTTGATTATTAAAGATTTTGAATATTTTAAAAACAGATATATAAGATTATTTACAGTAGTCTATTTAAGTCTATTAAAGTATCATGTAAAAATTAATAAAATATTCGAATAATAATTAGAATTTTTAATAAAGAAAAAAAATTAAAAGTTAAAGTGCTAAATTCCTTAGACTGATAAAAGCAACAAATTAAATAACACATCACAAAGGTAAGCAAAATTTATAGAAACGAACAATTATCAATGTGCACTTGCTAGATTTATATATAAAAAGGTTATTTACAGTAATAATAATTAAAATAATAATCATAATAACAATAATAATAATAATAATAATAATAATAATAATAATAATAATAATAGTCATAAATAATAGTAATAATCTTACCATAGAGAGAGTAGGCCTTAAAAGAGTGCTGTATACAATGATTGGTTTTGCCTATTGAGAATAAAGTGATAGAGCTTATTAATTTTTTCAAGATGGTCGAAAAGGATGGAGGGTGAAGTTTTAGGGTGTTTGGCCATATTGTTGAAGGGTGCTCTTGCTGGTTATTATGGGTGGGTAACACATACCATTGGCGTGACTCTTGGCTCTTGGGGGAAAAACTGTCCAGTTATTCTAGTTGCAGCTTTTCTGATTTCTGATTTCCGATCATTGGTTTGTTGTACCAATCATATATCAAAATTTTACTTTGCTGTTTGAAATGAATTCTGATGCAACAATTAATAATGTAAAGTGAAGTAATTTTCTTCACTATTGTGCAATGGTCAGCAAATATTTTGTGTTCTAATTTATTTTCTAAATAAACTGTAGGTGATTCCACTGGTTTTCAAATGAATATTATAGATTTTTTTTTTTCATTTTCCGAGTTTGATTTCATAAATTGCATTACTTTCAAAATAATTTAGTGCTCCATTTATTTATTATTATTTTAACGATTTTTCCATATCGTTCACAATTTTCTATCTTATTCTATATTTTTGAT
Source organism: Armadillidium nasatum (assembly GCA_009176605.1). Classification (NCBI taxonomy): domain Eukaryota; kingdom Metazoa; phylum Arthropoda; class Malacostraca; order Isopoda; family Armadillidiidae; genus Armadillidium; species Armadillidium nasatum. The sequence continues at coordinate 100,169 of SEYY01000894.1, forward strand.
TTCTTTAAAATATTCTATTCTTTTCCAATTTATATATATTTATTTTTGTTTTGTTTTTCTATTCAACATATTTTCAAAATTTATTTATCATATTCTAAATTTTTAAGTGGTTCTAAATATTTTTATTTTCAAATGTATGCAAACATTTTTCTAAATTTTTCTTCCATGTGAACATTATTCTATTTTAATTTCAGTGTTACATTTATTTCAAAGTCATTCTGATGTTTTTTTTTTTTTTCTTTTTTTTCTTAAGGCATTATAATTTACTTGTGCTTATCACAAACTTATTATACAGGTACAGTATATATTTCATATAATTTTTATATCTCATAAATATAAAAAAATAACTTTTTAAAATATTTCAAATATACTCTTATATACACTAAACAACTAGAATGGCGACGCAAATTTTGTTGCTAAATATTTATTTTATTTTCGAGTGTTTTTGTTTCTTTTTTGAATTGCAGAAATATATATATTATCTTTATATAAAACTAATACTACACACTATTAAACTCTTTACAGTTACAAATATATATAATAATTGCGTGTATAAAAATAATTTACACTTTATTTACAGTACTATACAAAAATATATAAAGCTTATTCAGTATTACTGTGATATTGCCACTGAGTATATTTTATTATCCACTAACTTGTGGTGATTATCATTAGCTATTTCATTGTTTATTTTCTAGTTTATTACACCTTGTTCCTTTCACTCGATAAGTTTTCTATTCCGATTTAGCGTTATCGATACAAATGCTGACAAGTAGTCAGAAAATGATGTAGTAAGATTTTCTACATTATTTTGAAGTTCATTTCGCATCACCGTGAGTAACTTGGATACTACCTTCTAGTTCTCCAGATTTTCCAATCTGGACGTTTGATTGAGCTGATAAAGCTTCTTGAGAATTAGGATTCTCTAAGGACTTTAATATATCGTGTGACTCAAACTTAGTGTCCCTTAGTTCAGGATACCTATCATGAAGGATGTCTGATAAGGATATATCTGTAGAGGAATGTTCAAACTCTTCTATAGTTTCTGTGTCATCGCTCCCTTCTTTAGTTTTGTAGGTTTTTACTTTAACTGTCCTCTTGATAAATGGTTCTCCACTAATTCCTTTACCATCAAAATCAGCAATTTTCTTTAAAAGGTACTTTGTAGCTTCTGATTTACCCAACGAAGTGTCTTCATTTCCTTCAAATTCTTCAACTATTTCTTCTGAATCGTCATCTCCATCTTTTGTTGAATAGGTTTTTACTCTCACAGTTCTCTTTACAACTGGTCTTGAGGAGTCCATATCAAAATCGCTTAACTTTTTAATTAATAGATCAGAAGTATCAAAACTTCCATCATGTTCTTTGAGTTCGTCATCCTTAATTTCAAAATATTTGGCACCTCGTTTATCTTTTTCATCGAAAGAGGTTTTAAACATAGCAGAAGAGTCAAGTGGAATTTTAGATTCATTCACAAATTCTTCAATTAATTCTTCTGGTTCATTTGATCCTTCTTTAGTTTTGAAAGTTTTTATCCTGACAGTTCGTTTAACTTCAGGCTGAGAGTCGGAGAAACCTGACTGGAGTTCAGCTAATTTCTCCGAAAGAAGTTTTGCAGCATCACATTGTAATTCCTCTCCCTCGGCCTCAAACTCTTCTATAATTTCTTCTGGTTCATCACTGCCTTCTTTTATTTTAAAAGTTTTAACCTTAATGGTTCTCTTGACTACGGGCTGAGAATCGTAAGTATTGTTATCGAACTCTTCCAGTTTTTTAGCAAGCAAATCTGAGGTATTCAGTTTGGTATGGAATTGACCAGCAATTTCTGGTCTATTTGATGTAAAAGAAATTTTACCTAATCTACCTTCATTTACACCTTCATCTTCTCTTTCATCATCTTCAACCATCTGTTTAACAAACTGAATAGATTGAAAATCTGATTTAGCTTCTGAAGGAATACTCTGTGGTATATCTGTTTCATTGTCTTTTAATACAAAGTCGGTTTTCACATCAACATTAGGAATATTTACAGTTCCTTCAACAGTCGTACCATCAATACCAAACCACCGTTTGGGTGGTTTTGGAACTTCAGAAATTTCAGCATCTTCAGATGGTTCTTTTTGCGGTAAACTATGAGGTGAAGTAAAAGTTACATTTTCATATGTAGGAATGTTAACTCCAACTCTCGAATCAATATTACTGTATGCTGGATGTGAATGTTCAAGAGAGTCATTGTCGAGAAAATGTACTTTTAAATCGGGAGAGGCAGTTGCTGCCGTTTGACTAGGTTCAGTTACAATTTTTATATCATTTGTTTTTTCTGGGAAATTAGAAGTAATCTCAAATTCTACTTTTTTGTTTGGTAAAATTTCTTTACCAGTACTAGATCTGCTAACATTTTCGTATAACGGGGGTAGTAGATCTCCAGAATAACGATAGGGAATATCTGCCCTATAATCTTTATCAATATCAGAAATTGAAATATTAGAGCATTGAGCTAAAATATCTTCTGAAAAATCATATTCAGAACTCGTACTCTCACGAGGTTTCGTCTTTTCAGTACTGGTTGATAGATCTGCACCGACTGCAATAACATCTGGATATCTTACAGAGCCACTGATTTCATTATCAACACTTGCCAAAGGTAATTCCACCGAAAAATCAGCACCAGGACCATTCTTTTCAACTTGCATATCATTTTCCACATTAGAAGTAACAGTTACTTGAGGAAAACCTTTTGAATGAATACTTTTCTCCGGAGAAGAAATAGATAATTGATTTCCATCAAAACTATCTAAACCATTAACCGAAAAATCGAGTTCACCAGATGCCGGCGAAATCACCTCTGGACTACTTAACTTACTATTGGCTTTCAAATCGGCACCAGACTTCTTCCCCAAACAACTCCCAAAATTAATTTTTTTCTTTTTAGTTCTTGTACCAGATTCCACTGGGGAACCATTACATTCAACCGAAGAAAGCGAAGCATCAAAATCAACAGGGTGAAGACTCTTGACCTTCACATCACCTTCAGAAGTAGGAATATAAGCACTTTCATTATCTTTATCATTTTTACCAAAGCAAGATGGCATTTTCGATTTTATTTTCTTTCCTTTTATTTTAGACTCTTTGACGTCTACAGTGGGAGTCTCAACTTTAACATCTCCCTTTAATTCAACATCCGGGACGTTACCAGAGATATCTACTTCAATATCAGGAGTAGGAACTTTTAAACTATCCTCTTTTTCCAGAGATATTTCCGGAGCTGCTACTTCTGCATCAACTTTCGGAAAGCTGGTTTCGATATCAATGTCAAATTTAGGATCAAACTTTGGCAGTTCTCCCTCAACTGTACCTTCGATCTTTGGTACTTTTATGTCGCTACCACTAACACCTAAGTCCAATTCGGCACTCGGTTAGTTTAGGACCTTTGACGGAAAAATCTATATCTTCCTTAAAATCAGGTGATTTGACGTCCACCTCAACGTTGGGTGACACCGATATATCCGGGACTTTGCCTTCTACACCTACTTCGTATTTAGGGAAATCTAAATTGACATCTGGGGATTTTAAAGACACTGAAGGAACATCTGCATCTAATGATATTTCAGGAATATTTTCTTCAATATTTACAGACGGAAGACCAACAGATATTTCTGGTTGATTAATATTTATGTCAAGGTCAGTAGAACCTTCTTTAACTTTTGGGTCAAGCGTTATATCAGGAACATTTGATTCAATATTTATAGAAGGGATTTCTGTGGATAATTCTGCTTTATGAGGTTCAATATCGATATCAGCTTTTAATTTAGGCTTATCTTTCTTACCGAAACAACTTCCAAGATTTAACTTTTTCTTTTTAGAAGGAATTTCTTCTGATGGTAATTCTCCTTCAATTTTCAAATCTCCTTCTACGCTTGGAACTCTTTTGACTTTTCCCTCAACTTCCAAAGACGGTTTCTTTTGCTCAATATCAATGGCTTTAGGTTTCCCAAAACAAGAACCTAACGACACTTTACCCTTTTTACTTTCCATTTTAATTTCGGGAGTTTCTACATTAACGTCTCCTTTTATAACGGGAGAATCGACATTGTCTTTAATATCTACTGTAGGACTCTTAATCTTGACATCTGCGCCAATTTCTCCAGAAGAAATTGAAGGACTGGATAAATTTGTTTCAGGTACATTTACTTCACCTTCCAATTTAGGAGTTTTACTTTTACCAAAGCAAGGAACCTAACCCTACCTTTCCCTTACCATTTGGACCCTTAACATCAATATTTTCTTTTCTAACTTTAATATCACCTTCAATTTTAGGAGATTCTACCTCTACAGATCCTTTAATACCGCCTTCCGGAACAACTACTTCAGCTTCCGGCTTATCAACCTTAACAGATTTACTCTTGTCCTTTCCTAAACACGATCCAAGTTTAAACTTCCCTTTCCCTGATCCTTTTGGAGTTTTTCCTTCAACTTTTGGACCACGTAATTCAACATCTCCTTCTAATTTCGCATCATCAATTCCTACTGATGGAACATCTACAGATCCTTCAACATCCACAGATGGCGAACCTATATCTAAACTTGGAGTTTTAACTTTCACGTCAGTTTCTAATTCTGGTGAATCGACCTTCATATCAACATCTGCTTTAGGTTTTCCGAAACATGAACCAAATTTGCTTTTAGGCTTTTTCACTTCAGCTTTCACCTTAAGATTTGGTTCTTCTACTTTAATGTCTGATTTCAACTGTGGTGAATCAACATCTACAGATAATTCTCCTGAAGGAGCTGCTACATCGACTGATGGTGCCTCAATATTAGCGTCAACCTTTTCTTTTTTACCAAAACAGGAACCTAAACCTGAACTAGACTTCTTAGTTGGTTTTTCAACGTCAACTTTCACTTCTGCTTTTGGAGCGTCAATTTCTCCTTTCAATGTAGGTAACTCTCCCTCAACTGAAGAGGATAATTTTCCTTCTACTTTGGGAGCTTTAGGACTCTTAGGTTTACCAAAGCAAGAACCTAATTTTCCTTTCGGCTTTTTAGTTTCAACTTTTAAATCTGGTCCTCTAATGGAAGCATCTCCTTCGAGAGACGGAGACTCTACATCCACTTTTCCAGTCACATCTGGTGATTTCACACTAATCTCTCCTTCACACGATGGCATATAAGCGTCTCCCTTTTTAGTTTTGTCTCCTTTTCCGAAACAGGATGGCATTTTTGATTTACCTTTCTTTCCTTTTATTTTAGGACCTTTGACATCAACAGTAGGGGCTTCAACTTTAACATCTCCCTCTAATTCAACATCTGGAACATTATCAGAGATATTCATTTCAATATCAGGAGTTGGAACTTTAATACTACCCTCTTTCTCCAGTGATACCTTCGGAGTTGCTACATCCATATCAACTTTCGGAAAGCTGGTGTCAATATCAATATCAAGTTTAGGATCAAACTTTGGCAGCTCTCCCTCGACTGTACCTTCGATCTTTGGTAATTTTATATCGCTACCACTAACACCTAAGTCCAATTCGGCACTTGGTAGTTTAGAACCTTTGACAGAAAAATCTACATCTCCTTTAAAATCTAAATCAGGAGATACCCCGTCAAAGTCAACGTTATGTGACAGCGATATATCCGGGACTTTGCCTTCTATTTCAGCTTCACATTTAGGAAAATCTACATCGAAATCTGGAGATTTTAAAGATACTGAAGGAACATCTACATCTAATGATGCTTCAGGAATATTTCCTTCCACATTTACAGATGGAAGATCAAAAGACATTTCTGGTTTATCATTATTTATGTTAAGGTCTAAAGTGCCTGCTTTAATGTTTGGATCAAGTGTTACGTCAGGAACATTTGCCTCAATATTAACAGATGGAATTTCTGGTGATATGTCTGCTTTGGGTGGTTGGATATCAATATCTGCTTTTAATTTAGGCTTATCTTTCTTACCGAAACAGCTTCCAAGATTTAACTTTTTCTTTTTAGAAGGAATTTCACCTGATGGTAATTCACCTTCGACCTTCATTTCCCCTTCTATGCTTGGAACTCCTTTGATATCACCCTCTACTTCTAAAGAAGGTTTTATTTTATCAGCGTCAGGGGATTTACGCTTTCCGAAACACGAACCTAATGATCCCTTCTTCTTCTTCTTACCATCTATTTTAATTTCAGGAGTCTCTACATCAATTTCGCTTTTAATAACAGGGGTATCTACATCAGCTTTAATATCTAAGTCGGGGCTCTTAAGCTTTATATTTGCATCTAACTTTCCACCTGAAGTTGAAGGACCTGAAATGTTTGGTTCAGGAACATCTACCTCGGCTTGTAATTTAGGGGATTTGCTTTTACCAAAGCAAGAACCGAGTCCAAGCTTTCGCTTACCCTCAACCTTTGGACCTTTAACATCACCTTCGATCTTAGGAGTTTCTACTTCTACGGATCCTTTGATTCCTCCTTCCGGAATAACTATTTCAGCTTCCGGCTTATCAACCTTTTACAGATTTACTCTTGTCCTTTCCTAAACACGATCCAAGTTTAAACTTCCCTTTCCCTGATCCTTTTGGAGTTTTTCCTTCAACTTTTGGACCACGTAATTCAACATCTCCTTCTAATTTCGCATCATCAATTCCTACTGATGGAACATCTACAGATCCTTCAACACCCACAGATGGCGAACCTATATCTAAACTTGGAGTTTTAACTTTCACGTCAGTTTCTAATTCTGGTGAATCGACCTTCATATCAACATCTGCTTTAGGTTTTCCGAAACATGAACCAAATTTGCTTTTAGGCTTTTTCACTTCAGCTTTCACCTTAAGATTTGGTTCTTCTACTTTAATGTCTGATTTCAATTGTGGCGAATCAACATCTACAGATAATTCTCCTGAAGGAGCTGCTACATCGACTGATGGTGCCTCAATACTAGCGTCAACCTTTGCTTTTTTTCCAAAACAGGAACCTAAACCTGAACTAGACTTCTTAGTTGGTTTTTCAACGTCAACTTTCACTTCTGCTTTTGGAGCGTCAATTTCTCCTTTCAATGTAGGTAATTCTCCCTCAACTGAAGAGGATATTTTTCCTTCTACTTTGGGAGCTTTAGGACTCTTAGGTTTACCAAAGCAAGAACCAAATTTCCCTTTAGGCTTTTTAGTTTCAACTTTTAAATCTGGTCCTCTAATGGAAGCATCTCCTTCGAGAGATGGAGATTCAACATCCACTTTTCCAGTCACATCTGGTGATTTCACACTAATCTCTCCTTCACACGATGGCATATAAGCGTCTCCCTTTTTAGTTTTGTCTCCTTTTCCGAAACAGGATGGCATTTTTGATTTACCTTTCTTTCCTTTTATTTTAGGACCTTTGACATCAACAGTAGGGGCTTCAACTTTAACATCTCCTTCTAATTCAACATCTGGAACATTACCAGAGATATCTATGTCAATCTCAGGAGTCGGAACTTTAATACTGCCCTCTTTCTCCATTGAAATCTTTGGGGCAGCTATTTCCACATCAGTTTTCGGAAGACTGGTATCAATATCAATTTCAAATTTAGGATCAAACTTTGGCAGTTCTCCCTCAACTGTACCTTCGATCTTTGGTAATTTTATATCGCTACCACTAACACCTAAGTCCAATTCGGCACTTGGTAGTTTAGGACCTTTGACGGAAAAATCTAAATCTGGAGATTCCCCGTCAAAGTCAACGTTATGTGACAGCGATATATCCGGGACTTTGCCTTCTATTTCAGCTTCACATTTAGGAAAATCTAAATCGATGTCTGGAGATTTTAAAGATACTGAAGGAACATCTACATCTAATGATGCTTCAGGAATATTTCCTTCCACATTTACCGATGGAAGATCGAAAGACATTTCTGGTTTATCATTATTTATGTTAAGGTCTAAAGTGCCTGCTTTAATGTTTGGATCAAGTGTTACGTCAGGAACATTTGCCTCAATATTAACAGACGGAATTTCTGGTGATATCTCTACTTTGGGTGGTTGGATATCAATATCTGCTTTTAATTTAGGCTTATCTTTCTTACCGAAACAGCTTCCAAGATTTAACTTTTTCTTTTTAGAAGGAATTTCACCTGATGGTAATTCACCTTCGACCTTCATTTCCCCTTCTATGCTTGGAATTCCTCCTTTGATTTCGCCCTCTACTTCTAAAGAAGGTTTCTTTTTATCAGCGTCAGGGGATTTACGCTTTCCGAAACACGAACCTAATGATCCCTTCTTCTTCTTCTTACCATCTATTTTAATTTCAGGAGTCTCTACATCAATTTCGCTTTTAATAACAGGGGTATCTACATCAGCTTTAATATCTAAGTCGGGGCTCTTAAGCTTTATATCTGCATCTAACTTTCCACCTGAAGTTGAAGGACCTGAAATGTTTGGTTCAGGAACATCTACCTCGGCTTGTAATTTAGGGGATTTGCTTTTACCAAAGCAAGAACCGAGTCCAAGCTTTCGCTTACCCTCAACCTTTGGACCTTTAACATCACCTTCGATCTTAGGAGTTTCTACTTCTACGGATCCTTTGATTCCTCCTTCCGGAATAACTATTTCAGCTTCCGGCTTATCAACTTTTACAGATTTACTCTTGTCCTTTCCTAAACACGACCCAAGTTTAAACTTCCCTTTCCCTGATCCTTTTGGAGTTTTTCCTTCAACTTTTGGACCACGTAATTCAACATCTCCTTCTAATTTCGCATCATCAATTCCTACTGATGGAACACCCACAGATGGCGTACTTATATCTAAACTTGGAGTTTTAACTTTCACGTCAGTTTCTAATTCTGGTGAATCGAATCAACATCTGCTTTAGGTTTTCCGAAACATGAACCAAATTTGCTTTTAGGCTTTTTCACTTCAGCTTTCACCTTAAGATTTGGTTCTTCTACTTTAATGTCTGATTTCAATTGTGGCGAATCAACATCTACAGATAATTCTCCTGAAGGAGCTGCTACATCGACTGATGGTGCCTCAATACTAGCGTCAACCTTTGCTTTCTTTCCAAAACAGGAACCTAAACCTGAACTAGACTTCTTAGTTGGTTTTTCAACGTCAACTTTCACTTCTGCTTTTGGAGCGTCAATTTCTCCTTTCAATGTAGGTAATTCTCCCTCAACTGAAGAGGATATTTTTCCTTCTACTTTGGGAGCTTTAGGACTCTTAGGTTTACCAAAGCAAGAACCAAATTTCCCTTTCGGCTTTTTAGTTTCAACTTTTAAATCTGGTCCTCTAATGGAAGCATCTCCTTCGAGAGATGGAGATTCAACATCCACTTTTCCAGTAACATCTGGTGATTTCACACTAATCTCTCCTTCACAAGACGGCATATAAGCGTCTCCCTTTTTAGTTTTGTCTCCTTTTCCGAAACAGGATGGCATTTTTGATTTACCTTTCTTTCCTTTTATTTTAGGACCTTTGACATCAACAGTAGGGGCTTCAACTTTAACATCTCCTTCTAATTCAACATCTGGAACATTACCAGAGATATCTATGTCAATATCAGGAGTCGGAACTTTAATACTGCCCTCTTTCTCCATTGATATCTTCGGGGCAGCTATTTCCACATCAGTTTTCGGAAGACTGGTATCGATATCAATATCAAATTTAGGATCAAACTTTGGCAGTTCTCCCTCAACTGTACCTTCGATCTTTGGTAATTTTATATCGCTACCACTAACACCTAAGTCCAATTCGGCACTTGGTAGTTTAGGACCTTTGACGGAAAAATCTATATCAGGAGATTCCCCGTCAAAGTCAACGTTATGTGACAGCGATATATCCGGGACTTTGCCTTCTATTTCAGCTTCACATTTAGGAAAATCTAAATCGATGTCTGGAGATTTTAAAGATACTGAAGGAACATCTACATCTAATGATGCTTCAGGAATATTTCCTTCCACATTTACAGATGGAAGATCAAAAGACATTTCTGGTTTATCATTATTTATGTTAAGGTCTAAAGTGCCTGCTTTAATGTTTGGATCAAATGTTACGTCAGGAACATTTGCCTCTATATTAACAGATGGAATTTCTGGTGATATGTCTGCTTTGGGAGGTTGGATATCAATATCTGCTTTTAATTTAGGCTTATCTTTCTTACCGAAACAGCTTCCAAGATTTAACTTTTTCTTTTTAGAAGGAATGTCACCTGATGGTAATTCACCTTCGACCTTCATTTCCCCTTCTATGCTTGGAATTCCTCCTTTGATTTCACCCTCTACTTCTAAAGAAGGTTTCTTTTTATCAGCGTCAATGGATTTACGCTTTCCGAAACACGAACCTAATGATCCCTTCTTCTTCTTCTTACCATCTATTTTAATTTCAGGAGTCTCTACATCAATTTCGCTTTTAATAACAGGGGTATCTACATCGGCTTTAATATCTAAGTCGGGGCTCTTAAGCTTTATGTCTGCATCTAACTTTCCACCTGAAGTTGAAGGACCTGAAATGTTTGGTTCAGGAACATCTACCTCGGCTTGTAATTTAGGGGATTTGCTTTTACCAAAGCAAGAACCGAGTCCAAGCTTTCGCTTACTCTCAACCTTTGGACCTTTAACATCACCTTCGATCTTAGGAGTTTCTACTTCTACGGATCCTTTGATTCCTCCTTCTGGAATAACTATTTCAGCTTCCGGCTTATCAACCTTTACAGATTTACTCTTGTCCTTTCCTAAACACGATCCAAGTTTAAACTTCCCTTTCCCTGATCCTTTTGGAGTTTTTCCTTCAACTTTTGGACCACGTAATTCAACATCTCCTTCTAATTTCGCATCATCAATTCCTACTGATGGAACATCTACAGATCCTTCAACATCCACAGATGGCGAACCTATATCTAAACTTGGAGTTTTAACTTTCACGTCAGTTTCTAATTCTGGTGAATCGACCTTCATATCAACATCTGCTTTAGGTTTTCCGAAACATGAACCAAATTTGCTTTTAGGCTTTTTCACTTCAGCTTTCACCTTAAGATTTGGTTCTTCTACTTTAATGTCTGATTTCAATTGTGGCGAATCAACGTCTACAGATAATTCTCCTGAAGGAGCTGCTACATCGACTGATGGTGCCTCAATACTAGCGTCAACCTTTGCTTTCTTTCCAAAACAGGAACCTAAACCTGAACTAGACTTCTTAGTTGGTTTTTCAACGTCAACTTTCACTTCTGCTTTTGGAGCGTCAATTTCTCCTTTCAATGTAGGTAACTCTCCCTCAACTGAAGAGGATATTTTTCCTTCTACTTTGGGAGCTTTAGGACTCTTAGGTTTACCAAAGCAAGAACCAAATTTCCCTTTAGGCTTTTTAGTTTCAACTTTTAAATCTGGTCCTCTAATGGAAGCATCTCCTTCGAGAGATGGAGATTCAACATCCACTTTTCCAGTCACATCTGGTGATTTCACACTAATCTCTCCTTCACAAGACGGCATATAAGCGTCTCCCTTTTTAGTTTTGTCTCCTTTTCCGAAACAGGATGGCATTTTAGACTTTACCTTTCTTTCCTTTTATTTTAGGACCTTTGACATCAACAGTAGGGGCTTCAACTTTAACATCTCCTTCTAATTCAACATCTGGAACATTACCAGAGATATCTATGTCAATATCAGGAGTCGGAACTTTAATACTGCCCTCTTTCTCTATTGATATCTTCGGGGCAGCTATTTCCACATCAGTTTTCGGAAGACTGGTATCGATATCAATATCAAATTTAGGATCAAACTTTGGCAGTTCTCCCTCAACTGTACCTTCGATCTTTGGTAATTTTATATCGCTACCACTAACACCTAAGTCCAATTCAGCACTCGGTAGTTTAGGCCCTTTGACAGAAAAATCTACATCTCCTTTAAAATCTAAATCAGGAGATTCCCCATCAAAGTCAACGTTATGTGACAGCGATATATCCGGGACTTTGCCTTCTATTTCAGCTTCACATTTAGGAAAATCTAAATCGATGTCTGGGGATTTTAAAGATACCGAAGGAACATCTACATCTAATGATGCTTCAGGAATATTTCCTTCCACATTTACAGATGGAATATCAAAAGACATTTCTGGTTTATCATTATTTATGTTAAGGTCTAAAGTGCCTGCTTTAATGTTTGGATCAAATGTTACGTCAGGAACATTTGCCTCAATATTAACAGATGGGAATTTCTGGTGATATGTCTGCTTTGGGAGGTTGGATATCAATATCTGCTTTTAATTTAGGCTTGTCTTTCTTACCGAAACAGCTTCCAAGATTTAACTTTTTCTTTTTAGAAGGAATTTCACCTGATGGTAATTCACCTTCGACCTTCATTTCCCCTTCTATGCTTGGAACTCCTTTGATTTCACCCTCTACTTCTAAAGAAGGTTTCATTTTATCAGCGTCAGGGGATTTACGCTTTCCGAAACACGAACCTAATGATCCCTTCTTCTTCTTCTTGCCATCTACTTTAATTTCAGGAGTCTCTACATCAATTTCGCTTTTAATAACAGGGGTATCTACATCGGCTTTAATATCTAAGTCGGGGCTCTTAAGCTTTATATCTGCATCTAACTTTCCACCTGAAGTTGAAGGACCTGAAATGTTTGGTTCAGGAACATCTACCTCGGCTTGTAATTTAGGGGATTTGCTTTTACCAAAGCAAGAACCGAGTCCAAGCTTTCGCTTACCCTCAACCTTTGGACCTTTAACATCACCTTCGATCTTAGGAGTTTCTACTTCTACGGATCCTTTGATTCCTCCTTCTGGAACAACCACTTCAGCTTCCGGCTTTTCAACCTTTACAGATTTACTCTTGTCCTTTCCTAAACACGATCCAAGTTTAAACTTCCCTTTCCCTGATCCTTTTGGAGTTTTTCCTTCAACTTTTGGACCACGTAATTCAACATCTCCTTCTAATTTCGCATCATCAATTCCTACTGACGGAACATCTACAGATCCTTCAACACCCACAGATGGTGAACCTATATCTAAACTTGGAGTTTTAACTTTCACGTCAGTTTCTAATTCTGGTGAATCGACCTTCATATCAACATCTGCTTTAGGTTTTCCGAAACATGAACCAAATTTGCTTTTAGGCTTCTTCACTTCAGCTTTCACCTTAAGATTTGGTTCTTCTACTTTAATGTCTGATTTCAATTGTGGCGAATCAACGTCTACAGATAATTCTCCTGAAGGAGCTGCTACATCGACTGATGGTGCCTCAATACTAGCGTCAACCTTTGCTTTCTTTCCAAAACAGGAACCTAAACCTGAACTAGACTTCTTAGTTGGTTTTTCAACGTCAACTTTCACTTCTGCTTTTGGAGCGTCAATTTCTCCTTTCAATGTAGGTAACTCTCCCTCAACTGAAGAGGATAATTTTCCTTCTACTTTGGGAGCTTTTGGACTCTTAGGTTTACCAAAGCAAGAACCTAATTTTCCTTTCGGCTTTTTAGTTTCAACTTTTAAATCTGGTCCTCTAATGGAAGCATCTCCTTCGAGAGATGGAGATTCAACATCCACTTTTCCAGTCACATCTGGTGATTTCACATTAATCTCTCCTTCACACGATGGCATATAAGCGTCTCCCTTTTTAGATTTGTCTCCTTTTCCGAAACAGGATGGCATTTTTGATTTACCTTTCTTTCCTTTTATTTTAGGACCTTTGACATCAACAGTAGGGGCTTCAACTTTAACATCTCCTTCTAATTCAACATCTGGAACATTACCAGAGATATCTATGTCAATATCAGGAGTCGGAACTTTAATACTGCCCTCTTTCTCCATTGATATCTTCGGGGCAGCTATTTCCACATCAGTTTTCGGAAGACTGGTATCGATATCAATATCAAATTTAGGATCAAACTTTGGCAGTTCTCCCTCAACTGTACCTTCGATCTTTGGTAATTTTATATCGCTACCACTAACACCTAAGTCCAATTCAGCACTCGGTAGTTTAGGACCTTTGACGGAAAAATCTACATCTCCTTTAAAATCTAAATCAGGAGATTCCCCATCAAAGTCAACGTTATGTGACAGCGATATATCAGGGACTTTGCCTTCTATTTCAGCTTCACATTTAGGAAAATCTAAATCTACATCTGGAGATTTTAAAGATACCGAAGGAACATCTACATCTAATGATGCTTCAGGAATATTTCCTTCCACATTTACCGATGGAAGATCGAAAGACATTTCTGGTTTATCCTTATTTATGTTAAGGTCTAAAGAGCCTGCTTTAATGTTTGGATCAAGCGTTACGTCAGGAACATTTGCATCAATATTTACAGATTGGAATGTCTTCAGATAACTTAACTTTAGGAGGTTCAATATCGATGTCAGCTTTTAATTTAGGCTTGTCTTTCTTACCGAAACAGCTTCCAAGATTTCCCTTTTTCTTTTTAGATGGAATTTCACCTGATGGTAATTCCCCTTCGACCTTTATATCTCCTTCTATGCTTGGAACTCCTTTGATTTCACCTTCTACTTCTAAAGAAGGTTTCTTTTTATCAGCGTCAGTGGATTTACGCTTTCCGAAACACGAACCTAATGAACCTTTCTTCTTCTTAGCATCTACTTTAATTTCAGGATTCTCTACATCAATGTCACTTTTTATAAGGGATGAATCTATATCACTTTTAACATCTAATTTGGGGCTCTTTACTTTAACATCTGCCTCTACTGCTCCACCAGAAACTGAAGGTCCAGAAATATCTGTTTCAGGAACATGTACCTCCGCTTTTTACTTTAGGGGTTTTACTCTTTCCAAAGCAAGAACCGAGTCCTCCCTTTCCCTTGCCATCGACTTTTGGCTTCTTAACATCAACATTTTCTTTTCCAATCTTTACATCTGCTTCAATTTTAGGTGTTTCTACATTCACTGATCCTTTGACACCGCCTTCTGGAATTTCTACGTCTATTTCAGGCTTTTCAACCTTTGCAGGTTTACTTTTGTCTTTACCTAAGCATGATCCGAGTTTGAACTTCCCTTTCCCTGATTCCTTAGGAATTTTTCCTTCAATTTTTGGACCACGTAATTCTACATCCCCTTTCACTTCTGCATCATCAACGCTAGCTACAAATCCCTCGCCCTCAATGGATGGTGAACTTACCTTTATTGGGGCAATTTTAATTTGGCCTTCTCCTTCCAACTCTGGCGGCTGAACATCCATATCAACATCTGCTTTTGGTTTTCCAAAACATGAGCCAAATTTAGCCTTTGGTTTTTTAGGCTTATCTATTTTTTTCGGTTGTATGCTAAGTTGCGGTTCTATTTTTGGGGTTGCCAAATCTAT
This sequence comes from Armadillidium nasatum, assembly GCA_009176605.1. Classification (NCBI taxonomy): domain Eukaryota; kingdom Metazoa; phylum Arthropoda; class Malacostraca; order Isopoda; family Armadillidiidae; genus Armadillidium; species Armadillidium nasatum. The sequence goes on from SEYY01000894.1 coordinate 115,450, forward strand.
ATCAATTTTTCCAGAGTTAATATCGTCTTTACCATGAGGATCAATTTCTAAATTCAGTTCTGGTAAATCGTATGGTTGTTTTGGTTCTTGAGCTACGAAACCTGGGATTTCTAATTTAAGCTCATCATTCTTTTGAAGTTCAATGTTTGCTGATGGAACGTTAATTGAACCTTTTATATCCAATGGCTGGGGTTTTAAATTAATTTCTAATGACTTATCTGGATCAACAGGTTGAAATTTTATCTCTTCTCCTGTTACATCTGGATTTATTCTTAAGTCTACGCAAGGTGGAATGATTTCTAATTTTTGATTTGAGTTAAAATTATTATCTTTAAATTCTAATGTTGGAGAATACGAAATATTCATGTCTTTAGACTTTCTTTCTATCTCTCCATTTTGTAAATTGGCGTTTAAATTTAATGCAAGATTATTATCTGGAATATCAGTATCTTTTAATATTAATTTAGGAGTCTCAATTTCTAAAGTGGGTTGTTTTATATCTATTTCTGGTGTTTGTAAGTCTACATGTATATTTTTTGAAGGAGAAAAGTTAAAGTCAGTAGATTGTGAGTATTTTTCAGGAAACTTTGCCGTTAGCTCTGGATTAATATTTGTATGTAAGTCTGTTTTTAGTGAAGGTCCCTCAAGTGATACATTTGCTTCTGGTGATTTTATTTCAAAATCTGCTGCAGGTAAAGCTATTTCTATTTCGTTGTCTATGTTAACATTTTGCGACATACCCTCCTTCTTTAATTCTATTTCTGGGGTTCGAACATCTACTCTTCCAACAACATCGTCATGCTCAGTTTTTATTTCAAATTCTTGAGACGCATTTTCTACTTCATATTTGTTTTTGGAATCTTTACCAAAACAAGCGGTTAATGGTGACTTTTTACTATGCTTGGGTTTGGTCTTTAAATCAGCATTTATGTCACTTTCAGGAATTGATGAAGATTTATCAGCTTTTAACTGTAACCCTCCTTGATATTCTCCTTCATTCTCTAAAGACTTATCTAATTTTCCTGACTTTTCTTTTCCAAAACAAGATCCCAAATTACTTTTTGGCTTTTTAGGACTTTTTGCATCCTTTCTCAAGCTTGTATCAATGTCAGATTCAACTTCAAGTTTTGGAGTAATATACTCTACTCTTTCAGATGACCCACCAATGGAGCCACTACCTCTTAAATTTAATCTAGAATCAATGTCTGGGGTGGAAGTCGATAATGGACCATCAATCTCATCCTTCGAAGGGCTTTTGCTAAAACATGATCCAATTTTCGTCTTTTTTGTTTTCTTGGGTGTTGATGAAGCGGGAGTGACATTCAAATTTATTTCAGAAGAAGGAGATAGAGATAAGGTCTTGGACTCTGGGCTACTAGTACCAGGATCTTTCCTTTTCTATGCTAAAAGCAGTATCATCAAATTCTTCATCACTAATATCGTCTGCTTTTCTCTTGCCAAAGCAAGATGGTAATTTGCCCTTCTTAGATTTAGAATCATTTTTAACATCTGCAGACGCCCTTCCACCGCTTACATCTAAACGAATATCACGTTCAACTTGTAAACTCAAAGGCTGAACAGATGCATGTTCTTTGTATTCCAAAGTATTGTAATTAGATACTTCCCTCGCTTTTCCCTTCAGGATAATCTAATCGAATATCCTCAACCCTTTTCAAATGCACTGTCTCTTTGGTTATGGAAACATTACCCTCATTACTAGTATCCAGTTTTCTAGTTTTAACAGTAACTACGTCAGGTAACGATGACATTTCATTCTCAGAATATGTCTGAACATCAGGATAAGGGTAATTTTTAGATTCTAAACTAGGTTCAACTTTGTCTAAGTCACTAATATTCCTTTTACTACTACTACTACTATTGATTTCACTGTTTAATACGAGTTGCATATTCCTTACGGCCCAAGAATTTTGAGAGCCGTCCATGGTGGTAGAATCGTTGTGAGATTTTATTACATCATCTTTATCAGGAGTACCGATAACGCTAACAGTAACTACATTATTATCCTCAGTGGCAATAGTATTCGATATATTTTTTCCAGTAAATGTTGGTGTTCCCTTTTTAGTGTCGTGATACTTATATGTTGCATCGCTTTCACTGTGGGGCTGCAATACCCATGAACCACGCTTCAACCCCCCGAAAAAATTGGGTTCCCTAAATTTCCAGGAAATCCTTTTGGATTTGCCCCCATTTTCTTCATGAGGTGGGGGCGGGGGAGGATATGGCGGTGGGGAGTCTAGATCATATTCGTCTATTTCGTCGTCGGGTAGGGGGGGTAAAGGACGCGCTGTCTTATGTGACACTTCGATTATCGGCCGATTAATCGGCCTGCTTTCCACGTTTCCCATTGCTAGTGTATTCCTATCAAATATTTAAATGTAAAAATCGGATATCAACTAGTAGAAGAAACATCTAAAAATAATAATTCTCAATTGATAATACTCACGAATGCCCAAGAAATATTGTAATATTATCAACACTATATTGATACTATCATCAATTTAAAAATAATAGTATCATCTTTAAAATCTTCCAAAAAATTTTAAAAATATTAGCACAATATCACTTTATAATAATAAAAGTAATAACACAAGAGCACAAAATATTACTGATAATACTTCTGACTATATATATTTTTCCAAATTTTCCAACGAAAAAAAATATATAGGCATAAAATAATATATTTAAAAAAAATAAAATCAAAATTTATTTTAGAACCACTCTTTGATAAAAAATAATAATTTATATTTTCTTCACTTATTATTCTCTCTATAAAATTATATATATAAATCTCTCAAAATAATATAATATATTTTTCATCATAAATTCAAAAAACCAAATCACTCTTTCGCACAAGTCACGGACGGGAACCAAAACGAGCGACCCATCCCCTCTCGAAGTTGAACTGCGACTGAAACAAAAATTTTGGGATAAAGTCTTTATATATATCGAATATGAAAACGAAGAAGCAAAAGAAAAAAAAAAAAAAAAAAAAAAACTTTCCGACTATTTTCTTTATGCATATTTTCATCTTCGAATTTTATATTTATATATATATATATATATATATATATATATATATATATATATATATATATATATATATATATATATATATATATATATATATATATATATATATATATATATATATATATATATATATATATATATATATATATATATATATATATATATATATATATATATATATATATATATATATATATATATATATATATATATATATATATATATATATATATATATATATATATATATATATATATATATATATATATATATATATATATATATATATATATATATATATATATATATATATATATATATATATATATATATATATATACGTATATATATATATATATATATATATATATATATATATATATATATATATATATATATATATATATATATATATATATATATAGCAAAGCAAAGCATCCGCAACCGCAGAATGCGGATATTAAATAAAAAGAAACGCATCCGCAGACTGCGGATGCTAATCGTAACATTCGCCAACGCAGAATGCGGATACTGTAACATCTGCAGC
>SEYY01000894.1:126547-131547 GCA_009176605.1 Armadillidium nasatum
ATATATATGTATGTATGTACTATTTATGTATGTATATGTATGTATGTATGTATGTATGTATGTATGTATGTATGTATCTAAGTTATTTGTGTAATTGTGAGAGTCAAGTTTATCGCCTTAAACGGGCCCCCAAGGTGCCTTCCTAAGCCCCTTTCACTCCTGCCTCAAGATAACTTAATAAGATAACTCATGACGAATATATCGAGTGCATTTAGCTACAATTTCAAGGCACTCCCCTATATGACATAACGCTAATCATTTAATGAGTGCCAGACACGCGAATTTGACACTACTGAAATGATGCCAGAGTTGGGGTATTATCTTAATCTTATTTACTAAGGTGTGTAGACGAATAGTTCTCAAAATATGTCAATGGAGCTCTCACTCTCTCTCTCTCTCTCTCTCTCTCTCTCTTTATCTTCCTCGCTCTTTTTTTCTGTCCCACATTCACACACTCACTCTCTCTCTCTCTCTCTCTTTCTCACTCTCTCTCTCTCTCTCTATCTCTCTCATCTCTCTCTCACTCTTTTTCTCTCCCACACTCCCCCTCTCTCTCTCTCTCTTTTTTCTTTCTCGCTCTTTTTTCTGTCCCACATTCACACACTCACTCTCTCTCTCTTTCTCACTCAACCTCTCTCTCTCTCTCTCTCTCTCTCTCTCTCTCTCTCTCTCTCTCTCTCTCTCTCTCTCTCCATATTACATTACTGTAATAATCTTCCACTTATCAGTTTTTATTTTTTTTATTATTATTATTATTATTATTATTATTGAAAGATAAATTGTTGAATATATACAGACGGTATTAATACACTTATTTAAATAATTGAGAGGTAGTGTTTCCTTTGAGGTGAATTGCCAATATAAATAAAAAATTTACAAATTTTTATTTAATAACTTTTTTTCTTAATTAAAAATTTATATTAAAATTTTTATACATTACGTCATACATGCGTATATACTATACATATATACATACATACGCATATACATACATACATACATACATACGCACATATATACATGCATGAATACATATACATACATACATACATATTTTGAGTACATACATGCATACACATATGTACATACATACATGCACAGATATATACATACATACTTACAGTTAAATAAACATACATGCATTTAAGAGACAAAAAAAATAAACAGAAAGAGAGGCGATATGGAAGAAAATTCAAAGCAGATAAGAAGGAACAGGAGTAGGTTATTAAAAGGATAGATGGAAGGTTTCTTCTGAGAGAGAGAGAGAGAGAGAGAGAGAGAGAGAGAGAGAGAGAGAGAGAGAGAGAGAGAGAGAGAGAGAGAGAGAGAGAGAGAGAGAGAGAAATGAAAGAAGGAAAGTGAAGAAACAGAGATGACATTAGACACTAATAAGACACACAAAAGGGAGAGAGAGAGAGAGAGAGAGAGAGAGAGAGAGAGAGAGAGAGAGAGAGAGAGAGAGAGAGAGAGAGAGAGAGAGATCTAATGACTGACTTGACAAGTGGAGAAACAGATAGAACGAAATTAGTAGCTAATTAGAATTAGAGGGAGAGAGAGAGAGAGAGAGAGAGAGAGAGAGAGAGAGAGAGAGAGAGAGAGAGAGAGAGAGAGAGAGAGAGAGAGAGAAAGTCCTTTAATAAAAGATAAAATAAAATTCCTCTATAATAATCCTAACCTTGGCACAAATAAAAAGGAATCCTTCTTATTACTATGAAGCCTCAACTGTTTTAGGCACTCACAGTGCCCAACAGAGCGTACGATGAAGTAGTGCCAGTGCCACGGAGGTCAAAAAGTACTTACATGATAATGTAATTAAAGTACTTTTTTTTTTAATTATTTAAAGTACTTTTTAAATTACTTAAATAATAAGTCTTTCTTTTAAGGGATTTAAATTTATGTGGGAAAAGATAGATAAAACTTTCACTTTTCTTGATCTTTTCTCTCTTTCTTTATTTTTCATTATCTTCTTTCTTTTTCTCCTTTCTATCTCCTTCCTTGATCACTTCTTTCTTTTTCTCCTATTTCCAAGTTAGATTTTTTCTTCATTTTCTCTTTCTTATCTCCTTCCTTGATCTTCTTTTTCTACTTCCACGTTAGTTTTTTCCTTGATTTTTCTTCATTATCTCCTTCCTTGATATTCTTTCTTTTTCTCTCCCTACGTTAGCTCTTTTCATGAAATTATCTCTCTTTATTTTCACCTTCCTTGATCTTCTTTCTTTTTCTCTTCTTTCCGTGTTGAATTTTTTCGTATTTTTCTTTCTTATCTCCTTCCTTGATCTTCTTTCTTTTTCTCCTCTTTCCGTGTTAGATTTTTTCTTTTTCTTTCTCCTTCCTTGATCTTCTTTCTCTTTCTACTTCCACGTTAGATTTTTTCCCTTGATTTTTCTTCATTATCTCCTTCTTTGATCTTCTTTCTTTTTCTCTCCCTACGCTACGTTGGTTCTTTTCTTGAAATAATCTCTACTCGTTTTCACCTTCCTTGATCTTCTTTCTTTTTCTCCTTCTCTTTCCATGTTTGATTTTTCTCTTCATTATCTCCTTCCTTTTCCTCTCCCCACGTTAGATTTTTTTTTAGAGATTTTCTGTTATATCCTTTCTTGATCTTCTTTCTCTTTCTCTTTCCGCGTTATCTTTTTTCTTCATATTCTTCGTTATCTATTTTTATCTCCTTAATCCTTTTCTTTTTTCGCTATCTATTTTCTCAATCTTCTTTCTCTTCCCACGTTATCTCCTTTCTTCTTCTCCTTCAATTATTTCCGTTCTCTTTCTCTTCCCTCATTATCTTTTTATCTCGGTTATCTCTTCTTGATCTTCTTTCTTTATCTTCATTCTATCTTAATAGTTTTTCACTCTCTCTTTTTAATCATTTTTCTTTTTCTTATCTATTTCTATCTTCTAACTATCTTCATCTCTTTTTATTCTTCTTATCTATCTTAATCATCTCTATTTCTCTTTTTCAAACTATTATCTCTATCTATTTCTCTATCTATTAAGTCTTATCATTATCTCTATTTCATTTCTGAATTCTCTTATCACTCATTACTTTCTTTCTCTTTCTTCTTTCTTTATATCTTATATCTCTTAATCTCTTTGAAGTTATCTTTCTTTTTTTTATCTATTTTTTCATTTTTATTATAATTTTTTTTCCTTTTATACTCAAAATTAATATTTTTTTAATATATCTTTTTCTCTCTTTCTCTCTCTCTCTCTCTCTTTGTCGGTCAGTTTCCCTCTTCTCTCTCCCTCTCTCTTCTCAAGTAGACATTTTCTCTATTTTATAAGCCTCTCTCTATCTCTTTCACTCATTTTGTCTGTCAGTCCGCCTCTTTCTCTCTCTCTCATCTTCTCTCTCTCTCTCTCTCTCTCAATTTAAATAACTTTCTCTGTTTAATGATTTCATTACTCTTTCTTATATTTTATTTTATTTATTTATTTCAATGTGAAAGTTTTGCATGGTATTCTTCTCTCTTTGTCTATAAGTAGTGGTAGTAGTAGTAGTAGTAGTAGTAGGAGTACTAGTAGTAGTAATAGTGGTAGTAGTGGTAGTAATAATAGTAGTAGTAATAGTTTTAGTACTAATAGTAGTAGTGGTAGTATTTGTAGTAGTAACAATAGTAGTAGTAGTAGTAGTAAAATTCTTCATATATAAGTGGTAATATCAACCTTTTGGAATGAAGCCTAGATTTCAATCTTTGTAATTATTATAAAATTAAATTAGGTATTAATCATCCTTGCAGTAGTGGTAGTCATATGGTTGAAAGGTTAATGGTAGTTGTCATATTTGTGGTAGTTGGGGGTTTAAGTTGTTGTTATGATGGGGATTTTCAATTGTGTATGGTACTATGATAGTGGTAGTTTAAATTGTGAAGATAAGTATGGTAGTGTTGTACTGGACGATAAAGATAATGGTTGTTTATAGTCAATTGTGTATGGTACTTTATATAGTAAAGATAAGGATGGTAGTGTTTGTACTGGACGATAAAGATAATGGTTGTTTATAGTCAAAAGTGTGTGGTACTATGGTAGTGGTACTTTATATAGTAAAGATAAGTATGGTAGTGTTTGTACTGGACGATAAAGATAATGGTTGTTTATAGTCAAAAGTGTGTGGTACTATGGTAGTGGTAATTTATATAGTAAAGATAACAATGGTAGTTTTGTACTTAAAGATAATTGTTGTTTATGGTAGTTAGGCCCGTTAGTGTTTGTTTTTAATGGTAGGTGAAGCTGTTAATAGTAGTATGGTAATTGTTGGCTATGGTTGCTAGTGGTAACATTAACAATAGTTTATAGTAGTTGTTGTTGTTAATGGTAATACTGAAAAGTGGCTATTTATGGTATTTTTAGCTCATAATGGTAGTAATAATGGTTGTTTTTATAGAATAGTTAGAACTGTTATAATGGTTAATGGTTATTAGAGGAAGTGTTTAATATTCAATGACTATTAACAACCATGATTAAATATTTATATTAAAAATTGTATTTATTATTATTATTATTATTATTATTATTATTATTATTATTATTATTGAGTTGAGCATCTCGGGGCGAAGAAAAAAACAAAAACAATTTTTTTTTTCCTTGTTATTCAATCTCCGTTATGAATCATAACATTATTATTATTATTATTATCTATGACCCTGCCAACAGGCGGAATAAAAAATAAAATAAGTAAAAATATTAATAATAACTTCAATAATAATAAAAGAAAACGTAAAAATTCACGATAGAGGGCACCATATGGTTAATTATTAGTTATTCTTATTGCAGGGCACTTTTTTCATTGTATGTGTATTCCGTAATGCATGTTGCAGGGCACACTTTCTTAGCAAGGACATATGCACTTAGAGAGAATATAAATACGAAATATATATATATATATATATATATATATATATATATATATATATATATATATATATATATATATATATATATATATATATATATATATATATATATATATATATATATATATATATATATATATATACTACGTT
>SEYY01000894.1:136547-139047 GCA_009176605.1 Armadillidium nasatum
GTGACCCAACAATTCGACTATCAAAACGAGACGCGGAAAAAATTAGTAAGAGCGAAAATTTGATAAAAAAAGCCCTAGAGAGGTTAGCATTAAAATGATAAAAAGATGCTAAATCTAGCATTTTTAGTAGATATTAGTGGAAACACGAAATGGAAAGACAAATTATCGAGAATTTTTGTTTTATTTTTAGACACCTCACGAGAGGAGAGAGAGAGATGAATGAGAGAGAGAGAGTAGAAGAGTAGAGAGAGAGAACAGAGAGATGAGATTAGAAGATTTATATATATATATATATATATATATATATTATATTAATATATATATTATATATATATATGATGCATTATATATTTATTTTTTTTTTTTTTTTTTTTTTTTTTTTTTTTTTTTTTTTTTTTTTTTTTTTTTTTTTTTTGTTGTTTGTTTGTGTGGGATTTCAATTGTTGTTGTGATTTTTTTTTGTCGTTTGTTTTTTTTTATTATTATTATTATTATTATTATTATTATTATTATTATTATTTATTATATTATTTATATTATTATTTTATTTATTTTATTATTAATTTTCAATAAATTGATTTTCACCATTTTTATAATTTTAGACTATAGTCAAATGTAGTTTATGGGGGGGAGGGAAGGGGATATTAAAACCCCCTCCTCTTCACCAACCCCCAAAACTGAAATTTTCATAAAGATTAATTAAATTTTCTCTTTTTAAAACTTGTTAAAAAGGATAACATTCTACTCTAACATTTACAAGATGAGTACTCTCTCTCTCTCTCCTTCCAACTATCTCTCCTCTCCCTTCCTTTCTATCTCCCTTCTCTCTACACTATCTCTATCTCTCTTGCTATTTCAATATTCTCTCTCTCCCACTATCTCAATATCCTCTCACTCTCCCACTATTTCTATATCTTCCCTTTCCTTCCCACTATATCTCCTCACTCTTCCACACTATCTCTATCCCCTTTCTCTCCCACTATTTCTATCTCCTCTCTCTCTCTCCCCCACTATTTCTATCCCCTCTCTCTCCCCCTCCACTATTTCTATCCCATCTCTCTCTCTCTCTCTCCCTCTCCCCCACTATTTCTATCTCCTCGCTCCCTCTTTTATTCCACACTCAAATTTACCATAGTCTACTAATCTACCTTAATAATAATCTACCACTAAATCTACTTATCTACCAAATAAATGAACGCCAACAAACCACTAAATAATTAAATACAATTTTAAAAACATAATTTTATTAATTGTAAAAATTATAAATTTAAAATTACGTAATTAAAATTATATAATTATAATTATATATTTATATATAAATTAAATTACTTATAAAATTTCTTTTAATTAATATTATATAATTCAGTAAATATTAAAAGTTTGTAAAAGAATAAGTTCAAATTAAAGGGTATATCTGGGCATTAATAAAATTAAATGGGCATAAATAGGCATCACTAGAATCAATGAGTTTTTGGGTATAATGCCACATCTGTAAACATAAATGCTTATAATAGGGTTCAGTGGGCATAAATAGGCATCAGAAAACATAAATTGGTATAAATGGGTATTTATAAAAAAAATGGGCATACATAGGAATCATTGCAATCTACATCTGTAAATATAAATGCTTATAATAAACAGTTAAAATAAATGGGTATAATTGGGCATCATATGAATTGGTATCAAGGTATAAATCAATATCTGTAAATATAAATGTTTATAATAGGCATCAGTGATGGAAATAAATAGTATAAATGAGCATAAATAAATAAATGGCATTAAATATAAATAGGCATCAGTAAAAATAAATGAGCATACTTGGGCATCAGTAAAAATAAATGAGTATACTTGGGCATCAGTAAAAATAAATGAGTATACTTGGGCATCAGTAAAAATAAATGAGTATACTTGAGCATCAGTAAAAATAAATGAGTATACTTGGGCATCAGTAAAAATAAATGAGTATACTTGGGCATCAGTAAAAATAAATGAGCATCAGTAAAAATAAATGAGTATACTTGGGCATCAGTAAGAGTATGAGTATACTTGGGCATCAGTAAGAATGAGTATACTGGGCATCAGTAAAAATAAATGAGTATACTTGGGCATCAGTAAAAATAAATGAGTATACTTGGGCATCAGTAAAAATAAATGAGTATACTTGGGCATCAGTAAGAATGAGTATACTTGGGCATCAGTAAAAATAAATGAGTATACTTGGGTATCAGTAAAAATAAATGAGTATACTTGGGCATCAGTAAAAATGAGTATACTTGGGCATCAGTAAAAATAAATGAGTATACTTGGCCATCATTTCAATTGAGAGTCTTAATGGTATTAAATATACATCTGTAAATATATTTTTAATAGAAATCAATGGAAATAAATTGATATATATGAGCACTAATAAAAAATAAATGGGTATACATGGGCATCATTTGAAGCATAAGTCGACATATGTAAATACAAAAGTATACAAAAGTTAATAATAGGAATCAGT
>SEYY01000894.1:151547-156547 GCA_009176605.1 Armadillidium nasatum
ATATATATATATATATATATATATATATCCTCTGGTGGAGAAAGGCCAAAGCCATACCAATTTCCATCAGAGTTGGGGAAATACTGGAAATCTGATCGTTACAGGCCGACATGTCACGATACTCAGCATTTGAAAGTGTTCAAGTCAAAGGAAGTTGGGTAAAACAGATAAAGGGAGTGTGTTCCAGACTTTACCAGCATAGTACATGTAAGATTGAGCATTGCGGTTAAGTCTGGGGTCAGAGAGTTGGACAGATAAAGGATGAGACTATGTAGAAAGGCGTGTAGCTCAAGAATTTCTCAGTGGAGGAAGTATGCGACAAGAGAGTTCAGAAGAACAGTGTCCTTTGTAATAGCGATAGTATATAGAGAGTGACGCAACAATTCGACAGGCAGAAAGAGACTGGAGAGAATTAGTAAGAGCGGAAGAGTTGATAAAACAAAAAGCCCTAGACTCCACCTTTTCAAGGAGAGTTCCATGAGTGAACCATCTCAGATGTGTGAGGCATACTCCACACAAGAACGAACAATGTCCCTACAAAAAGCAAGCAACCGGGGTGGTGTGAAAAAAATTACGAAGGCGTCTCAGAACACCCAACCTCTTGTAAGTTTGTTTAGAAAGATAATGAATGTGTTTCTTCTAAGAAAGATCACGAGAAAAAGAAAATCTGAGAATATTAAGAACGGACGAAGATTTGAGTTCTGTTTTTTCGAATATGTCATATTTGTATGGAAGGTTGTATCGAGAAGAGAGATGGAGGAATTGAGTTTTTGAGGCATTGAAAACGACCTTTACTCTGCCCCAATTTGAAATACGAGAAAGTTCAGATATTAGTTGCTCCAAGGCCACCATTCTAGCCTCAATTAACTGCCGTTGGGATAAACGTCTTTCAAACTATAAGTAGTGAAGGTTGGAATCATTAGTACAGGAGCGGATAGGTGATTAGGTAATTGAGAGAAGTTTTTTAACGGCAGTTGTACCGAAAGAAGAAACTAGAGGAAAAAAAGAGAAAGAAGCAAAGTTTGAGTTGACATTATTTTGAAAAATGTCAAAAAGAGCTTGAGGAAGAGAAGCCCAAAAAAAAAATTATTGCATTTTGTAATGAGAATCGGGCTTTTGGTGTTACGAAGAACAGATTCTGTACAATTCCGGGATGAAATATAAATTGTATGAGTTTCTGAAGTTTGAAGACGACAGTAATTCATGAAGGCAGCATCCCCAGCAGCCCTTTTTCAGCAACGAACATGTTTGTTAAAAGTTAAAGAAATCAATTATGGAACCTCCTCCAGCAGCCCCTTTTCAACAATGTGAATAATTTCTTGTTATATTTAATATAAATGCATAAGAATATTTGTTCTTCAATTCTCATCTCTACAATGTATGAAATGTAAATATTATATTACGCAAGCAAGCATTAATATGTAAATGGCAACCATTGTCTTCATGCAAATACATGTTTGAAATTAGATGTTAAATGTCACTTCAATGGGTACATTCCAAGAAACTGAAACATTTCTTTGTTGTTACTACTACTACTACTATTATTATTATTATTACTATTATTATTATTATTATCTATTTATTATTATTATTATTATTTTATTTTTATTATTATTATTATTATTACTAAAGTCATTTATTATTACTTTTTTATTTTTATTATTATTATTATTATTATTATTATTATTTTATTATTACTATATTTTATTATTATTATTATTATTTTATTATTATTTTATTATTATTATTATTATTATTTATTATTATTATTATTAATTATTTATATCTTAAAAAAAATTATTAATTATTATTATAATTATTAACTATTATATAAAAAAAAAATTAACTAAAAAAATTTTTAAAAATCAAATAAAAAAAAAAAAATAATAATAAAATAATAATAATAATAATTAATATAATAATAAAATAATAATAATAATAATAACAATTACTCTTTCCCTTTTATAATATGTGGATAACAAGATATTTCTTCTATACCATTCAGTTGAATCTCAAATGTTATAGAAACCACCACTCACGGGTTGGTGGTATATTTATATACATGAAAATTATAGAAGTAGGGGTGGGTTTTCTTATTCCAAGTTTATGGCGTGTTCCCATTAATCCCCCAATTCAAGATTGTTGCGAGAGATGTAGGCCTAAGTCTATTATTTTGACTAATTTTAGGTTTGTTAAGCAATTCCCAACCAAATATATGCCATTGCATGCATTAAAAATGAGAGTTGAGAAGGGTTTCAAAGATCTTAGATAGAATACAAGTGAGAGCTATAGAGAGATAGAAGGATCAGAGTGGCTACCTTTCTTCGAAATAGGTTGGACTAATGCGCGCTTCCAACACTTAGGGAAAGTACTAGTATTGAGGCATAGAGAGAAAAGTTGAACTAGTGACAGAGCCAGCTCAGAAGCACACTCCCTTAAAACTCGGAGGGGGAATGCCATCCGGGCCGCTTGCCTTCCTAACGTTCGTAGATTTCAGAATCCCATGCACTTGATCAAACGTAATCTCAGGTAAAGGCATGGGACATCTGAGAGAAGAAGAAGTAGGGGGAGGGTTGCCGGAGTCGTTCAGGGTTGACAGAAACATCAGAGAGAATGAGGAAAGAAAGAAATATATATATATATATATATATATATATATATATATATATATATATATATATATATATATATATATATATATATATATATATATATATATATATATATATATATATATAATATATATATTATAATATATTATAAATATATATATGAATAAAATGCTAATAAATGAAAATTTAAATTCATAAAATTAAGAAAAATATTTAAGAAAATAATATTTTTACCTATTATTATTATTATTATTATTATTATTATTATTATTATTATTTATACTTGCACTAGAAAGGATATATATCGTGATTCATTACTTTAACCAATGACTGAAAAGTGACTTGCAAGTATATATATATATATATATATATATATATATATATATATATATATATATATATATATATATATATATATATATATATATATATTATATATATATATATATATATATGAGGAAATTGGAAACGCTTACCTAAAATTTATTTGACTGATAAATTTATTCTGACTCCAATTACGAAGTTTTCAACCAATTTTTTTACAATGAATATAAAACTAAAATGATTTATTTATATATATATATATATATATATATATATATATATATATATATATATATATATATATATATATATATATATATATATATATATATGTTTGAAAGGGGTAATACAATATAATTGCTATAATTTGGTTTTCAAATAGGCGAGACAAATTAAGAACGGAATCTGTACACTACGAAAATTGTCCTAACGAATCGTTGGGACAATTGGCAAATATGTCACAGTAAAATTTCCAATAGAGAAAAGACATGTTAAGCATAAGAAAGTCGCTACACCGATTTATTTTCTAATAAGAAAATAACTGAAACAATTTGTTGCGACATTTTGGCCACTTGTCCCAACGATTCGTTAGGACAATTATTGTAGTGTAGTTCTGGCGCCCTCTCGCGTCTTCCTTTCAAACTCAAGTTCCATATATATATATATATATATATATATATATATATATATATATATATATATATATATATATATATATATATATATAATATATATATATATATATATATATATATAATATATAATATATATATATATTATATATATATATATATATATATATATAATTAAAATATTAATATGAATGGAAATTTTACATTTATAAAATAAATAGTAAAAAGTACATCCAAAGTACAAAATTGTACTTCACTATCAAAATATTTTCTGAATGTAAATATTAATTCAAATTTTGGAGCTTGGTGTCAAATATATAAGGATTCTAAAAAATGGAGGTCAGGTCACAGAATGGTCAGGTCACTTTCAGAGTCCAAAATTATAAAATTTGAATCCTGTCTCTATAGGATGATCCTTTTGAAGAGAATGAGAGTTAATGGCCTCATACGGAGGATGGTGCAAATGTTCCCAAAGTTATATAAGAGATACCTTTATGCTCAGCAATGCGAACAGAAAGACTTCGTGTAGTCTCTCTGGTCCTTACGACTTACACATATATCTGTTTCTATTTTTAGGTTTTTGCACTTCACAACCTCTTTGTCATTAAATTTGACATGGCTGGTAACCTATTGTTTTATAAAATATAAATTGTTACGTGTACTACTTATTAAAGTCCGTCTCTCCTAGGTAGGTGGCATTATCACGTGGTTGATGGGTAGTGGTTCCGTTACTCGATATAAATATTTTCACCTCTAAAAAGTACACGAACCATGATTTATGTTGCTCCTCATCAAATAAATATTAATGTTGAAAAAAATAATTTTGTTTCATAGGAAAAAAATAAAATGAGAAAAGAAATTCCTCTTTTACGAAAAAGAACACAAATCATGACTTTTGCTGCTCCACAATTTTTCAATTAATTTTAATTTGTTCATTTTATGATTATGATGAACACGACAACTTTCATATAAAAAATATCTAAAATATTTCTTAGTGTGTGTGTGTGTGAGATAGATAGATAGAGAGAGAGAGAGAGAGAGAGAGAGAGAGAGAGAGAGAGAGAGAGAGAGAGAGAGAGAGAGAGAGAGAGAGAGAGAGAAATACATTGTGACATAAATAATTTTTTGTATAAGAAATATTTTTCATATTAAAAATAAATAAGAGTACAAGGGTTTGGGAGCCGGAGATTTTAAAATGGTTAATTTAAAAACGATGGACCGGAAAGCCGGAGTTAGTAAATAATATAACCGACCTTGAGGCCCTGCAGCCTAAATAAAGCAGGTTGGATTAAGTTAGGTTAGGCCAGAAACATCATAAATAATCAGCAAATAATATAACCTTCTCTGAATACAACAGATTTGATCAGGTTTGACCAGAAACATCCCAAAATAATCAGCAAATAATATAACCGGCTGACCAGAAACATCCCAA
>SEYY01000894.1:171547-176547 GCA_009176605.1 Armadillidium nasatum
CAAGTTTAATACGTATTAAGACTGGATCCTGAGTCTGAAATGTACAAGTTTAAAATCCCGGAAACGGAATTCGAGTTTAAAACTCGGAATTCAAGCTTCGAACTCGGTGTTCAAAACAGAGTTCAGGTTTAAGACTCGTTAATACTGTACCCGTAATCTGAAGTAGAGTTCAAGTTTAAAGTTTGAAATTCCGAATTCAAAACTCTAATTTCTTTTCCGGATTTTAAACATGAATTTCATTTCAGACTACAGAGTCGGTATTGAAAACAGAGTTTAAATTTAAAATTGGTTAAGACTGGATCCGAAGTCTGAAATGGAATTCAAGTTTAGAATCCGGAACTCAAGACGGAACCGGACTCTAAGTTGGATTTCAAGTTTAAAATCCGAAATTCAAGCTGGAACTGGACACTAAGTTGGATTTCAAGTTTAAAATCCGGAAAGAAATCCGAGTTTAAACCCGGAATTAAAAACAGAGTTCAAGTTGAAAATCGGTTAAAACGAGACCCGAAGTCTGAAATAGAATTCAAGTTTAAAATCCGGAAACGGAATTCAAGTTTAAAATTCGGAACTCAAGACGCAACCGGACTCTAAGTTGGATTTCAAGTTTAAAATCCGAAACTCAAGCTGGAACTGGACACTAAGTTGGATTTCAAGTTTAAAATCCGGAAAGAAATCCGAGTTTAAACCCGGAATTAAAAACAGAGTTTAAGTTTAAAATCGGTTAAGACGAGACCCGGAGTCTGAAATAGAATTCAAGTTTAAAATCCGGAAACGGAATTCAAGTTTAAAATTCGGAACTCAAGACGCAACCGGACTCTAAGTTGGATTTCAAGTTTAAAATCTGAAACTCAATCCGAATCTGGACTCTAAGTTAGATTTCAAGTTTAAAATCTGGAAAATAATTAGACTTTAAACCCGGAATTAAAAACAGAGTTTAAGTTTAAAATCGGTTAAGACGAGACCCGGAGTCTGAAATGGAATTCAAGTCGGGACAGGACTCTAAGTTGAATTTCAAGTTTAAAATCCGAAAGTCAAGCCGGAGCACCAATCTGAACCGAATTCCAAGTTTAAAATTCGGAATCATACATAAGTGAAGCTATAGTACGGCATGGATGCAGAGTTTTCGTTAAGACTGAAAGGTTTTGGATTATTATTTTTTGATAAAAATTTGTCACCTCACAAAGGAGGGGTGCTCTCTAAGAAGCCTTTTCTTCTAGGGTTCCCATAAATGATTAAACCAGAGCCTTAAAACACTTGAAATTATCATTATTTTTATTCAACTCTTGGGCACTGCCCTGTTCGGTTTTTTTTCCTACAGTCCAAACATTGTCCTAACGAATCGTTGGGACAAGTGACAAAAATGTTCCAGTTAAATTTTTAATAGAGAAAAGACATGTTAAACATAAAAAAAGTCGCTTCACCGATTTATTTTCTAAGAAAATAAAAAAAATTTGTTGTGACATTTTTGCCACTTGTCCCAACGATTTGTTAGGACAATTTTTACAAAGTAGGGTCCGCATGAGTGATGAAACTGAGAAAATAATTTTACCATTATAACACGCAAAACCATTAATTTAAAATTACGTTTTACAAAACCTTCAAGAAATAGTGTGGGAAAATGTGTGGGTGTAATGTTTTGTAATGGTAGTAAAACGTTTTAAGGCTATATAGCTGTATATGACTGGCTATAAGAATACTTAAGGCTTTCAACGGATGTATTGGCTGTTAAGTCGGTTTAAATTAAGTTACATGAATGTGTTGTTGTTAAGTCGGTTTAAATTAATTTATATGAATGTGCTGGCTGTTAAGTCGGTTCAAAGTTATAGGAATGTGTTGGCTGTTAAGTCGGTTTAAATTAAGTTATATAAATGTGTTAGCTGTTAAGTAGGTTTAAAGTTGAAGGAATGTGCTGGCTGTTAAGTCAGTTTAAAGTTATAGGAATGTGTTGTCTGTTAAGTCGGTTTAAATTAAGTTATAAGAATTTGTTGGCTGTTAAGTCGGTTTAAAGTTGTAGGAATGTGTTGCTGTTAAATCGGTTTAAAGTTATAAGAACGTGTTGGCTGTTAAGTAAGCCTAAAGTTATAGGAATATTTAAAGGCTGTTTAAGGAAGCATATGAAAGGCTATAAGATTTTGTAAGACTGTTTAAGTCGTAATGTGTAAAGCTATATGGTTTTATAAGGCTGTTCAAGGCTGCATGTGAGAGGCTATAAGGTTTTATAAGACTAAGTTCATATAAAGTTATAAGAACATGCAAGACTGTTTTAGACACTTTGTAAGGCTAAGCTTTTATAAAGCTGTTTAAAGAAGCATGTGCAACGCTTTTATAAGGCAGTTTAAAGCAGCATTTGTAAAGCTATAAGGTTTTATAGGGCTGTTTAAGACAACATAAGTAATGCTGTAAGAATTTGTAACGCTGTTTAAAACAGCTGTGTAAAGTTAAAAGATTTTGCAAGACTGTTTAAGTTAGCAAGTGTAAGGTTTAGTGTTTCATAAGACTGAATAATAAAGCTTGTATAAGTCTATAATATTTTGTAAGGCTTAGAGTTCCATAAGACTATTTAATATAGCTTGTATAAGTCTATAATATTTTGCAAGCCTAAAGCCTGTTTAAGTCTATATAAGGTTTTATAAGACTGTTAAAAGCAGCATTTATGCAAGGCTGCATAAGACTGTAAAGTTTTAGTGAATTCATTTTCACACAAATATTATATTTCTAAATAAGTAATAATTAATATTGTGTTAAATTAGTATTTACATTAAATTATATAAATAATGAAAACTATATTCCTAAATAGGGATTGATATTAATCGATACACGATATAAAAGTATCGGAAATTCCCAAATAATAATGGGTAATCTCATATGAAATATGGGTATTACCTATTATTTAAGGGTATAATTTTTTTTGTTTTTTTTTTTGCAAATATTCAAGAACGCAAAATTAATTATTATTATTATTACTATTATTATTATTATTATTATATAATTTAATAAACAAACGAACTAAGAGAGACAGACAAGAACAAAACACAAATAAACTATTAAAACAAATAAACAAAAAGACATAAACAAATAAGGACAAATAAACAAAAAAAGGCAAACAAAAAAAAGCAAAAAAATAAAAAATAAAAAAATATATATATTTATATACATAAAGGAATTTAAAAGATGCCTTTGCAGGGGAGTAGGGAGGGGTTAGGGTTGGGTATGTGTGTCTGGGTATTGGGTATGTATACCCAATGGAATGATAAAACGGGGGTTGGGGGTTAGGGGTTAAGGGGGTTTGGGAGTTGAGTGCCATATTAGGTGACAACGATTTCCGGCGTAGTTTTAAGCATGGCATGAGATTTGCTATTGGGATAGTAATTATATATATATATATATATATATATATATATATATATATATATATATATATATATATATATATATATATATATATATATATATATATATATATATATATATATATATAATATATATATATAATTAATTCCATATATATATATATATATAATATATATTATATATATAATATATATATATATATATATATATATATATATATATATATATAATATTATATAAAAGATATTTAAATACATACATACAGTACAAGTATACAAATGTACGTAAAATATCTAAATTTACATATACACGCATACATACATACATACGTACGTACGCACATACATAATATTTACATGAAACATACAAATTTACATACAAGGACGTGGAGATGTCCTTATGATATTTCAGTCCCGCTGTCCTACTTCCTAACTATCATATATATATATATATATATATATATATATATATATATATATATATATTATATATATATATATATATATATATATATATATATATATATATATATATATATATATATAATATATATATATATATATATATATATATATATATATATATATTATATATATATATATATATAGGGGGCACTGAGGGGAAACGATGGGCAAATTGACCCACTCTTTTTCCTAACCATATTTGTGGGGGGAATTTGAGGAAAAATGAGGGGAAACCGCCCCCCCCCCTCAGGCTTCTTGTGGGAAGATTTTGCGTTTTTTTCATCTCCATTTGCGGTTTTTCGGGAGGACTTGTGGTTTTTCTTACGGTTTTTCAGTGGCACGTGTGGTTTTACTACCGGTTACGACGCTCTTTCATGAGATATTTCTAAAACTTTCTAGGTTTTTCCAACAATTTGTTTGTCAGTAATAGTTGGCACTGAGGATAAGGACTTATTGCAGACACTTGTCAAAATTACAGTGTTGCAAGGACCCTCGGTGACGATAATCGATGACGTAAGCGTGATTATATAATCAATGAAGTAATAAATTATTCAAAGTCACAAAGGAAAAAGATGCGAATAAGGAAAAAGTTGTGCATAAATTGAACAAATTTTGTTTTCTAAGGAATGATCGGGTTTGGCTCGTTGGTAACGTCATGGATTTACATTCATGAAGAACTGCCTTCGAATCTCGATAATTTTGTAAGTTCGATTTTAACCCCATAGGTGGCGCTAAAATGAAGTCCAAGATAAGGATTAAGACGAGGAAGAAGATTACAAAAGAGATAAGATGTAAAGAAGAGTGGACGAGGAGTGCGAAGATGGAAAAATTCAAGGAGATAAGATGTAAAGAAGAGTGGACGAGGAGTGCGAAGAGGGAAAAATTCAAAACCCACTTGATCAAATCCAAGATGGCGGAAACCACGTGATCAAGATAACGGAAAATCCAAGTGGTCAAATATCAAGATGGCGTACGGATGATGTCATAGTGTCGAGATGATCCAGTGCAGTGCCGCGAAGTCACAGAGTCAGGTGTGTGTGTGTGTGTGTGTGTGTGCATGCGCGAGCGGGAACAGGTGAAGGAGTCTTTATACTGGGTGTTTACACTACCCCGCAATTATCCCATTCACTCCTGATTCATGTTATTCATTATTCAATATATCAGAAATGAACGTCTGGTACATTT
>SEYY01000894.1:181547-186547 GCA_009176605.1 Armadillidium nasatum
ATATATGTATATATATATACGCAAACAAATCATGCGTTAAAAGCTATATAGCGGGGCAGACTAATGACGTCATTGACATCTGCACCATTGGTAAGGACATTAGTGAGCTCGAGGTCATCTGTAATACGATTGGTAAGAACAGTAAAAGTACTCGATGTCATTTGAAACTGAATAGTAGGGAAGTTAGTTGAACTCGGTGTCATCTTTAACAGAACTGGTAAGGACGTTGGTGAATTCGATGTCATGTGTAACCCTATTTTTAAAGATATCTATTACTTCGAGGTCATATGTAGCACAAGTAATAAGGACATTGATGAATTCGATATCATTTGAAACATAAGTCTGGTAGGAACACTAATTATTGGGTGTCATTAGTGCTACTGGTATGGACATTCGTGAACCATATGCCATCGTTATAATTGCATCATTTTCTCTCCCATCGGTAACACTGAATAATCTTGTAGTTCTTCACCCTGGCCGATAACACTAAACAGTCTTGTAGTTCTTCACCCTGCCCGGAAACACTAAACAGTCTTGTAGTTCTTCACCCTGCCCGGTAACACTGAACAGTTTTGTAGTTCTTCACTCTGCCCGGTAATACTAAACAGTCTTGTAGTTCTTCCCCTTGCCCGGTAACACTAAACAGTCTTGTAATTCTTCACCCTACCCGATAACACTATACAGTCTTGTAGTTTTTTAGTATAGCACTTTCTCACCAGCAGCTTCACCCTGCCCAAAATTATACTAGTACTTTAATCAGTCTAAATAGGAAACATTGAGTCTTTTCTATTTGCTAACTACCATTGGAATGAATCCTTCTTTTATAGTGAGAATGCTTCGTGATCTGTCTGAGAAATGGAGATTGTAACCGTTGATGGTATAAACCGGTTCATTCCCTCTTTAACTAAATCTTTCTCACTCCAAAATCTATGGTTCGATGTTAAATGTTTCTGACATTAGAAGAGACAATACGTATTGGGAATGGAAAAGGTCTAATTCTTCTATCACTCTTACCAATTGTCATAATACTCGGAAGAGTTGCAGGGTTATTATTCGACGGCTAAGAGTAGTTTCACTAAAAGGGAGTCCGCTAACTCCCTTGGTTCTCCTACTGATTAAATATTTCTGGCCTCTTGCCAAAATATTTCGAATAACTTCCGAAAACCCTCATTTCATCATCCTTTTATTCGCTCTGATGGATCTGATGCCAACACCTTCGCTGAAAAGGTCTCGGCCTCCATTTTTAATTTAACTCCCTCTGGAGGATTCTGGCAACCCTCTTCCTTGATAATGATCGGGTGCCCAATATCTTTACATGAGATTTCACACGATCGGCTGTATTTGATTTTAAAATCTATATAAATTAGAAAGGAAAAATGTTTGTGTGCCATGCATTTGTATCTTCAGAATTTTAGACAGCATAATATAGTGATATCACCTGTTTTATATATTTTTAATAAAACTTCAATATTAATAAAACAATGTTCAAATATAGAAAACTGTTCTCCAATATAGTTAAAATATTTAGAATGTTGGGGCTCCGCCCCCTATCCTACCATAAGAGGAAGAGTAATAAAATCAAAATATATTAACCAGGTCCCCTTTATAGTTAACATAAAATATGGAGAAGGGGTTTTCGAGTCCCTTAACGCTCCCTGGTATACGTTTATTCTTTTCCTTACTGTAAAAAAAAATGTTTAAAAAAAAACTAAATATTTTTGTTTTAAACACTTCACTGATTCCCCTTCTTCTTCGAAATTATTTTCGTCGAGGTTGTTGGTAAAAATTAACCAACAGCCTGACGAAAATAAATTAAATTACTCCCTATTAATTTACCCTAAACTTAACGGAAAAAGAAGATAGATAAACAATATTATGAATACAACTCAGTCTCTGGTAGAGAGATGAAAAAAAAATTGTGGTTTGAGGCAACCTAAAAACATTAAAGTTGCTATATAAGTTAGCAACATTAAGTAAGAGCAATTACAATGGGGTACTTAAAGAAAATGTGAAAATTGGAAACATAGCAACGTTATTAGAAATACTAAAGGATACTTACAAGTTGGCAACACAACAACAGGTGGCTATTATTATATAATACTAGATGAATTATGTGTGATGGCAACATAGAAACATATTGGAAAGATGGCAATTACAATGGGGTACTTAAGAAAATGTGAAAATTGGAAACATAGCAACGTTATAAAATACTAAAGGATACTTACAAGTTGGCAACACAACAACAGGTGGCTATTATTATATAATACTAGATGAATTATGTGTGATGGCAACATAGAAAATGTGCAAGTAGATGAATTGTGTGATGGCAACATAGAAACAGATAGAAAATGCCCAAGTTATGTGTATGTAAATGTGCAATAATCATAAAAAATGTGCAAGGTGTCAACAAAACAAGAGGTAGCTATTTTCATAGAATACTAGATGAATTGTGCAAGTTGGCAACATAGCAACATATACCCATTATTCCAAAACACTTAATATAATATATAAGTTGGCAATATAGCAACAGAAAGCTCAAGTTACATAATACTAGATAAAATTTTGCAAGTTAGCAACATAGCAACATATAGTAAAACACAGCAACATATACCAATTATGTTGCGAGTAGTTTAATAATAATAATAATATTTTTATTATTATATTTGAAACTTAGCAACACGAAACAAAATAGTAGATGAATTATGCAAGATGGTAACATATAGCAACAAACAGCTATTACTACAAAATACTACATAATACTTTGTAAGTTGGCAACCTAGCAACAAACATCTATTATTTCAGACTCATAATAATTTGTAAGCTGGCAACCTAGCAACAAACATCTATTATTTCAGACTACATAATAATTTGCAAGCTGGCAACCTAGCAACAGGTAGCTATTATAACATAATAAAAAAATTTGATGAAGGACAGCAACAAAGTAATAAGAAAACAGCTGAATAAAAAATAATAATAATAATAATAATATAAAATAATAATAATAATAAATAATAAAAAAAAAAAAAAAAAAAAAAAAAAAAAAAAAAAAAAAAAAAAAAAAAAAAAAAATAATAAAAATAATAATAATAATAATAATAATAATAATAATAATAATAATAATAATAATAATAATAATAATAAATAACAAATACAATAATACATAATAATAAAAAATAAAAAAACATAAAAAAGAAACAACATCTAAATAATAAATAAATTAAATAATAATAATAAATAAATAATAATAATATTAATAATAATAATTGTTTTTTTTACACATGTCTAGACAGCAATGAAGACAGTTTAAACAAATGGATTATTACCTTATTAAAATATATAACTAGGGCACGGCAAGTAGTAATAATCGCTGATAGTCGTGGTAGTAGTAACAAATAATAATAATAATAATAAAAATAATAATAATAGTAGTAACAAATAATAATAATAATAATGGTAGTTTTAGTAGTAATAACAGCAGTAATATCGAAATAGTAGTAATAGAAGTGGAGTGGAATCAGTGTAGTATTAATAATAATAATTCTAATAATAATACTAATAATAATATAATAATAATAATATATAATAATTATAATAATAATAATTTAAATTAATTTTTTATTATTAAAAATTAAAAAAAAAAAAAAAAAAAAAAAAAAAAAAAAAAAAAAAAAAAAAAAAAAAAAAAAAAAAAAAAAAAAAAAAAAAAAAAAAAAAAAAAAAAAAAAAAAAAATTTTTAATAAAAAAATAAAAAAAACATTAATATAATAAAAAATAATAATAATAATGTAAATAATATTTAAAAAAATATTTAAATAATATTAAATATTTAATATAATTTTAATTAAATAATACTTAATATTTTAAATAAATATTAATTAAATATTAAAAATATTAAAAAAAAATTAATAATTAAATAATAATAATAAAAAATAAAATAATAAATAATAAATTAATTAAAATTTAAATTTAAATAAATAAAATATTAAATAATAATTATTAAAATTTAAAATATTATAATATTTTAAATAATAAATATTTAATAAATTATAATTATATATTAAATATCAAACAATAAACTTAAAATATTAATAATTAATAAACTAAATATTAAATACTACAAAATTTTTAATAATAAATAAATATAAAATAATATTTAAATTTATTAATATTAAATTAATTTTAAATATTAATAATATTTAAAATAATAAAAATATTTAAATAAAAATATAATAAAAAATTATTAATATTTAAATAAATTTATTTTAAATCATATATTAAATAATATTTAAATAACATTTTAAATCATAATTGATAACTAGTTTCTTTAAGTACCTTTAAAGATATTCAAAATTTGATTGATTTTATTGATTGATTGAATAATTGTTTGATTTTTGATTGATTTTTCATTGATTCATAGATTGATTTTATAATCGATTGATTGATTGATTGAGATAGATTGATTTTATAATTGACTGATTGATTTTTTTATTGATTAATAGATTGATTTTATAATCGATTGATTGATTGGTAGATTTACTGATTGATTTTTTATTGATTCATAGATTGATTTTTTATTGATTAATTTTATTTGATTGATTGATAAATAGATTGATTGGTTGATTTTTTAATTGAGTGAAACTGATATTGATTAATTGATTTTCTATTGATTCATAGATTGATTCAGTTTTTGATTGACTGAATAAATGATTGATTAATTTTATAATTGATTGATTGATAGACTGATTTTTTGATTCATTGAAAGATTATTGTTTTTGCTGAGTGAATAAATGATGATTGATTTTATAATTGATTAATAGATAGATTGATCGATTTTATAATTGAGTAATTCTCTGATAGTTTGAATGATTGATTTTTTGATTTATTAATTGATTAATTGATTGAATAATTGATAAATTATATTAGGAATATATGGCTTAATAATTGATATATTATTATTATTATTATCATCATCTCAAATTTCTTTCTCTCTCTCTCTCTA
>SEYY01000894.1:196547-201547 GCA_009176605.1 Armadillidium nasatum
ATAATAATAATAATAATAATAATAATAATAATATAAAAAAATATCAATATATATATATATATATATATATATATATATATATATAATAATATATAATATATTATATATATATATATATATATATATATATATATAATATATATATTAGTTGCCAGAAATTTTTTTAAAAAAAAGCTATTAAAAAATGAATAGAAAGTTGCCAGAAATTCCAGGTAATTTTTCTTCCAGTGAGGGTATGCAATGTATCATTGTACTATACCCATAAATGCAAATAATCCTCCCCTTCCATTCTATACCTTTAAAAGATACCCCCAAAGTACCCCAACAATACCCAAAGGTACCCCACATTCCACACTGGGTTCGTGGTATCATAAAAAGAACAAGGTCAACAATACCCAACCACAGCAGTTGGTATCGGGGCAAAATTGGGCATAGCATTCCCAAAAGGATGGATGTGACCAATGCCCAATAAAAAAAAAATAAACTAAATAACCTTGGAAGCCTTTTCTAAAATGCCCAGAAACACACACACATACACACACACACATGTCACATACACATTGATAAATACATGTCACAAACACAAGCATGTCAATCATAAACACTAAGACAAACATGTCACATACATACAAATACATGTCATACACAAACGTCATAAACACACAGACACACGTCACACAAACACATGTCACACGCTGACAAATACATGTCAAACACAAACACGTCATAATCATAAACACTCACACAAACACACATGTTACATACACACAAACACGTCATAACACAGACACACGTCCCATAAACACAAATATACATGTTACATACACACACATATACATGTTACATACACACACATATACATGTCACACACAAACACGTCATAAACACATAGAGACACACACAAACAAATGTCACATACACACTGACAAATACATGTCACACAAAACAAACATAATCATGAACACGTACAAATACGTCATAAACAAACACACTCACAAACAAACACACGTCACACACAAGCACTTCAGAGCATACTCACACAAACATATGTCACATACGCACTTACAAATACAAGTCACACATAAAACGTCATAAACACACACAAACACAAACGTTACAAGCACACACTCAAACACGTCATAAACAGAAACAAGTGAAAAAAAACTCACAAACACAAAAACACATGTGACACACAAACATTTCAAAAACATACAAAGGTCACACACACACACACACACTTCTGACCCTACTCTTTGCCGCTACACTCATTCGCGAGGGTAAAGTCTGGAACACACTTCCTTTTTCTATTGTCCACAAGTCCTATGATTTAAAATACTTTCAAACGCAGTGTATTGGATCATGTCATTCTGGTGGGTATTATGTGGGCCACTGGCCTTTATTATATCGTATATATATATATATATATATATATATATATATATATATATATATATATATATATATATATATATATATATATATATATATATATATATATATATATATATATATATATATTATTGCTATTATAATTATTATTTTTTATTATTATTATTATTATTATTATTATTATTATTATTATTATTAAACCGATAAAAATTATTTAATAAAAAAATTATTTTTCCAAATAAAAATATTTTATTTTTGTCCAAATAATTTTTTTTTCTTAAAAAAAATATTTTAATTTTTCTTGGGCAAGAAGATATCAAAAGAATTTATATCCCATTCAGTTTAAGGTGACCTCTGGTGACCTGACCCGCAGTCACAAGACAAATATCTTTTCTATTCCTTTTTTCTTTATTATTATTATTATTATTATTATTATTATTATTATTATTATTATTATTTTTTTTTTTTTTTTTTAATTATTTTTTTAATTATATATATATATATATATATATATATATATATATATATATATATATATATATATATATATATATATATATATATATATATATATATATATATATATATATATATATATATATATATATATATATATATATATATATATATATATATATATATATATATATATATATATATATATATATATATATATATATATATATAGGATCTTTCATTTTTTAGGACGACATAAAAAATATTTTTACTAAATAAACCGATTCGGACGAGTTCTTTTGATTTTACGAAGCTTTAGAGATGCCAACGTTCGCCAGATTAAGCCTCTTTGCTGCCGTTAGCGTGAATTAGTCCAGGTTAAGTTAAGTCGAACTAGTTTTTTTAGTTACTGGCCGTTAGCCCCATCCTTCACAATAACCTGTAAGCCGCACCATTTTGAAACTACAGGCATAATCTTAAAACTCATTATATATATATATATATATATATATATATATATATATATATATATATATATATATATATATATATATATATATATATATATATATATATATATATATATATATATATATATATATATATATATATATATATATATATATATATATATATAATAATAAAATAAAAAAAAAAAAAATAAAAATATATATAATATAATATATATATATATATATATATATATATATATATATATATATATATATATATATATATATATATATATATATATATATATATATATATATATATATATATATATATATATATATATATATATAATATATATATATATATATATATATATATAATATATATATATATAAAAAATAAATAATAAAAATAATAATATAATAAAATTTATTTTAAATATTTATTAATATTTATTTTGGTCACATTGCTTCATGACATTCAACTTCTTTCTGAGAAAGGACAAAAAAAATTTGGGAATCAAACCATGGTTTTATAGACGGGTTGACAGATCTAACAAATAGGCATTAAATTTTTTTTTCTCTTGCAATATATATATATATATATATATATATATATATATATATATATATATATATATATATATATATATATATATATATATATATATATATATATATATATATATATATATATATATATATATATATATATATATATAGATGTCGTTGGAGTAAGACGTGTTAAAAAGAGAAGAAACAGTAAGATTTTGGAAGGAAAACACCAAGAAAGATATATTTTTGCAGTACTTTTCTGTGTAAAGTTCAGTTTTTATTTAAAACTGTACTTTTCTTTATTTTCCTTAAAAATGTATCAAAAGTGATTCTCACTTTCTTAAAAATTTTATTTTATATTGTTAAAATTAATTATCTGTAAAATTTAAAATATTTGTAAGAATATTTTAAGCATCTAGTTAAAATCTAAAAATATAAAAGGCGACGAAATCTAAGATTAAGAATTAATTAATATATGACGGGCTAAGAAGATCGAGTACGAGATGAATTGATGACAAGATCAAAAAGATGTCAAAAATGGATCCAGATGAGAAACAACATTTCACAAGATTCTCCTTGGCTATCATGCGAGGAGACGCTTCTATAACCTGTCTCTCTTTAGAGGACAGGGAAGCGTAATATCTTATAACATCTATCTCATCATTTACAAGATCTCCCATTTATTTTAGGAAGTTGTTAAATCTACGGAACATCAAATTAGAAGAGATCATATTTAAGAAAAGTTGTTGAATCCACGGAACGCCCTCCGAAGAGTTAAAGCCTTCTTTTTATTATTTATACAGCTACCTTTATTTTCTTAAGTTTTATTATGGTATCAAATGAATTATATTTTATTTGAAGAAACTTTGTATTAATACGAAACACCCCTTGTAAACATAAATCTTTACAATTGGTGGCAGTAAACAGATGGGATATTAAATTATTTTTACAATTGGTTAGCAGTCGGTGGGATATGACAACTTCAAAGGGGACATGACAACTTCAAAGGGGAGACAACTTCAGAGAATACATAACAACTTCAGAGAAGATATGACAACTTCAGAGAATACACAACAACTTCAGATAGGATCGACAACTTCAGATAAGATTCGACAACTCCAAATTGAAATTAGACATCTTCAGATCAACTTTAAATTTAGAACTAATCAACTTATGAGAAAGATAATATATAATATTTAAAACTGGATAAAACAACTTTAAAAATAATAACTTCGATTCATCTTTTGTCATCTTCGAAACGAATTTAAATTTATCCAAGTCAAGTTATGTAAAGCTGAGAGAGACAGAGATTGACATATATTTCAGATACCGTCATTACAACTTATAAGTTTTATTTTGGGAATGAAGAAAAGCGTCATGACGTGTGTTTGTTTGTAAAGTAGCTTAACAACCTACTTTATGATTTGTTGGCCTTACAGTAAATTTTTCGCGGAACTTAGGTTCAATGGTTATGCCACCTGCGGGGGTACACCATGCGAAACTGTCGCTGATACATAGTGTTAGTGTGACTAGGAATGTGTCTCAGCTGGACCATTCATATTCAGAGGCCGGGATAGTTTATAGAACTATCAAAATTTTTTTTTATGGGATTTAATGTATTTAGATACATTAGAATGGTTGGAAAATAGAAAGTTTATGTAGATGATCATCTGGCAGGACTGACTTATTGTTTATTCTTTTCTCTTTCCAGGTTGACATAATATATTGATATTTGGATAATGAATAATAGATTTATATATCCCGAGATTTTTTTTCGAAAGCTCACCAAATTATTCGAAAATGAAGCCGTCTCCTGGCCAGTAAACCTTGAAATGGTGATAGCAGGAGAGAATATACCTATTAAGAACGGGGAATTCGAAAAATTGAAAAATCTAAATGTGAGAGAAGATGAAGAGTCCCACCTATTCTTCGTGAATCTACACTCGAGTAATAAATCCAGTTTACTAATGGAAGAAGCCTCTTACAAACTTCTGAAGATCTTTGAAAAATCTGTTTTCAAATTCGAAATAACATTAGAAAATAATTATCACGTTAAATACGATTTGAGAGAAAATATAGATGTTGCAAGTTTGGAATTAAATATAAGAAAGTTAAAATGGTGGAAATTAATATTTAAGAATATAGGAA
>SEYY01000894.1:206547-208738 GCA_009176605.1 Armadillidium nasatum
AGAAAATAACTGAAAAAAATTTTTGTGACATTTTTGAAACGTCCCAACGATTCTTGGGACAATTTTTTAAAACAGTGTATCAATGTCCCACACATAATCAATCCTACTTTGGCATCCTCTCAAAATACACAGAATTTTTTTTTTAATATAATTTTTTTTACTAATAATAATAATAATAATAATAATAATAATAAAATAATAAAAAAAAAAAATAAAAAATAAAAATGTTAAATTCTAAAACGGTCAATATATATATATATATATATATATATATATATTATATATATATATATATATATATTATATATATATATATATATATATATATATATATATATATATATATATATATATATATATATATATATATAGCGAAGATCAATCAAAAGACAATAGACATCCGCGGATGCGGAAAAATGATTTTTATACTTTACGGATGTGGGATGTCACTTTAGAGTTGAATTTTAATCATGTAGTGCGGATGTGAATTAGGATGTAACTGTAAAGAATAGTGTATTTTATGGCGGATGTGGGTTTTACATGTTACGGATGTGGATTCGGATGTCACTTAAATAGTAGTGAATTTTAATCAGGATGTGGTTTCACACGATACGGATCTGGATTAGGATGTCAATTAAAAAAGTAAAGTATTTTATGGCGGATGTGGGTGCGATTTTCTGCAGATAGTATCCGGATGTGGAGGCTTGAGCCTCTTGAGTTTAAGGTATGGTAGTTACGTCACTCAAAAGGGTCACCATTTTTATTTCGGATGAAGATTCGAATATCTGCGGATGTTCTACGGATGTAGGGCACATCCTATAACCGACGAGCAGGATATATCTTTCACTGCCTTCAGCTTCGGCGAAGGTATCATTTTTAAATATCCAGATCCGGTTTAAAAGCTTTAAAAATGTCTAACTCAGGTCAACATTTGTAATATCCGGTACTAAAACTACAATTTTAAATCTGACCACATCTACCATTTTAAACCTGACAACATTTACCATATAAATCTGACCACAAACACCATTTTAAATCTAACCAAATCTACCATTTTAAATCTGACCACATCTACCATTTTAAATCTTTACCATATAAATCTGACCACAAACACCATTTTAAATCTACCATTTTATATCCCATTTTAAATGACCACATCTACCATTTTAAATCTAACCACATCTTCCATTTTAAATATGACCACATCTACCATTTTAAATTTGACATCTACCATTTTAAATCTACCACATCTACTATTTCAAATTCGACCACATCTATTATTTTAAATCTGACCACATCTACCATTTTAAACCTGACCAAATTTACCATTTTAAATCTGACATCTACCATTTTAAATCTGACCACATCTACCATTTTAAATCTGACACATCTACCAGTTTAAATCTGACTACATCTACTATTTTAAATTTGACATCTACTATTTTAAATCTGATCACATCAACTATTTTAAATCCGATCACATCTACTATTTACATCTGACCACATCTATCATTTTAAACCTGACCACATTTACCATTTTAAATCTGACCACATCTACCATTTTAAATCTGACACATCTACCAATTTAAATCCGACCACATCTACCATTTTAAATTTAACAACATTTACCACTTCAAACCTGACCACATTTACCATTTTAAATCTAACCACATCTACCATTTTAAATCTGATACAATTACCATTTTAAATATTTATGATACAACTACCATTTTAAATCTGACCAAATCTACCATTTTAAGTCTGACCACATCTACCTTCGCTACGACTTCGCAGCTTTACTTTCTCTTATTTATCTTCCTGGGTATCTCTGGGTATAGGGTAAAAGAAAAATAATGTTTTGAAATTTTTTTTATAATCCCCCCTCCCCCTCCCCTCCAAAAAACGCTAAGCTACAAGAATTTATGAACAAATAAATAAATTTAAAAAATAAAAAAAAAAAAAAAAAATTTTTTTTTTTTTTTTTTTTTTTTTTTTTAAAAAAAAAAAAAAAAAAAAAAAAAAAAAAAAGTTTTTTTTTTTTTTTTAATAAAAAAAAATAAAATTAAATTGAAAATAATTATAGTAATTAAGTATATAGATTATTTGCTAGAAAGTAAATAACTTTAAACATTGTATTTTTCTTGAATATTAATGAGAGAGAGAGAGAGAGAGAGAGAGAGAGAGAGAGAGA
>SEYY01000895.1:2500-5000 GCA_009176605.1 Armadillidium nasatum
TTAATTTTAAAATTTATTTCGGTTAAAATAGTAATTCCTCTATTTCTACACTTCAAAAATTGTCCTAACGAATCGTTGGGACAAGTGGCAAAAATTGTAACAACAAATTTTTTTCAGTTATTTTCTTATTAGGAGATAAATCGGTGAAGCTACTTTCTTATGCTTCACATGTCTTTTCTCTATTGAAAATTTTACTGTAACATTTCAGAAACTTGTCCCAACGATTTGTTAGGACAATATTTGCATCGTGCAAGCTTTACCACTATAAAGTCAAATTACAATATTAGAGATACGACTTTCTCATTTTCATGCTAATTTTTTAATTTAAAAAAAAAAAATTAATAAAACTACCTTATTTTTAAATTTTTGATTACTAACTAGGAAAGTAAAATAATAATAAGCTAGTAAAATTAAGCTAGTAACTTATTGCATGTACCGAAACAATCTTACTACCCAAGGGCAAAGTAATCAATTTATTTATTTTTTTATACAAGGGTTGCGAAATAAAGTGGAAAGAAGGTAAAGACATAACTTACACAACCGAAATCAAGAAACAGAGACACAAGAAGAACCAAAAAATAAGGGTTATGGAAAAAGAAAGTACAGAAGGGACTCCTTTTTCAACTATTTTAAATATAGCTTTTATCAAAGACACTGAAGAAAAGAATAAGTTATGGGATGAAAATCATACGAGAAAGTGACTTTGAATTTGGAGCTTACTTTAAGGAAAAAGTAATTCCAAAAGCTTATATTTATTTTACTGGTGAATTATATGAAAATAATTCTACGTCTGATTCTGATAAGAATTCTACGTCTGATTCTGATAAAAATTCTACATCTGAAACTAATGATGATGGTACAGATTCCTCTGTCGCAACTATTAATGATACAGATTTCCCTACTGCAACTACTAATGATTGTACAGAATCTCCTGCTGCAACTACTATTGATACAGATTCCCCTGCTGCAATTACTGTTCGAGATAAAGGGAGGCCCGCTACCATTACTACTGGTGTTGAAGAAAACCCCTCTACGACTGCTGGTGATAAAGAAAGCCTTTTTTCAACTACTGGAGATACAGAAAGTCCCACTACAACTGCTGGTGATAAAGAAAGCCCCGCTAAAACTACTGGAAATAGAGAGATCTTCTTTACAACTGCTGGTGATGAAGAGAGCTCCACTACAATTACTAGTGATGAAGAGAACTCCGCTACAACTACTGGTGATGAAGAGAGCCACGCTACAATTGCTAGTGGTGAAGAGAGTTATACTACAATTGCTAGTGATGAAGAGAGCCACATTACAATTTCTAGTGATGAAGAGAGCCACATTACAATTTCTAGTGATGAAGAGAGCCACATTACAATTTCTAGTGATGAAGAGAGCTCCGCTACAACAGCTAATGATAGAGAGAGTTCCGCTGCAACTGCTGGTAATAAAGAGAGCCCCTCTACAACTACTGGTGAATGAAGAAAGCCTCACTACAATTGGTAGTGATGAAGAGAGCCACGCTACAATTGGTAGTGATGAAGAGAGCCACGCTACAATTGGTAGTGATGAAGAGAGCCACGCTACTGCAACTGCTGGTGATAACGAGAACCCCGCTGCAACTGCTGATGGTGATAAAGAGAACCCCGCTGCAACTGCTGGTGATAAAGAGAACCCCGCTGCAACTGCTGGTGATAAGAGAACCCCGCTGCAACTGCTGGTGATAAGGAAAACCACGCTGAAATTATAACTGGTGGTAAATCAGGTTCTGCTGCTGCTATTGATAGTGACAGAGAAAACCCCACTTCAACTACTGATAGTGATAAATCGGTATCTACTGCTGCTGATGGTGATAAATAGAATCACTCTGCTGATCCTACTGATAAAGGAAGCCCAGCTACCTGAAAGGAATCCCGCTTCTTTTACTGATGGTATTAAAGGCAGCTACTGCTACTAATGGTGTAATAAAGCTTTAATTATCGTTACAGATTATACTTCCACCTGAATCGCAGTTTGAAACATATTTAGCAGAAAAGAGAAGTATAAAATTCCTTATAACATTTTTTATTCAAAATATAAATTGCCTAGAAAAATAATTTCAGATTTTTTTCTTTTTAAATTTTTTTTTTTAAATTAAAAATGAATCTTAACCTACCATGTAAAATATTTGTATTTATGTAATAAAGCTTTTTCTAAGTATTTTCTTTAGACTTTTGTGTTAAAAAAAAAGTAAAATATATATTTATTTATTTTATTTATTTATTTATTTATTTGCTGGTCGATAAATTCTCATTTAAACTGAGTAGAAACATTTACGTTCAGTACTACATTTACTTCCTTATAAAAACTATTTGTGTTAAGTACTCATAACTTTGAGTAAAAATTTACCTTACTCTTAAATTTGTGTTAAAACCATTTACGTTAAGTACTCGTAACTTTGTGTGAAAAAAATACCTTAAAGTACTCTAAATCATATGTAAAAACCATTTACGTCAGTACTCTTTACTTTTGG
>SEYY01000895.1:12500-27500 GCA_009176605.1 Armadillidium nasatum
GCAGTATATTATCATATATTTCACCACTACTCACGGGTCGGGGGTTACAGATGGCGGAAACCTCCGTAGAAACTTTCCATACATTCAAGTAATTTTTAAACATTTAACTAACGTTGAAAAATCAATATTCATATCATTTCACAACTACTCACGGGTAGGGGGTTAGAGGTGGCGTAGACCACCACTAGAAACTTTCCGTACATCTAAGTAATTTTAAACAAATTTAACATTGAAAAATCAATATTATTATATTATATATTTCACAACTACTCACGAGGGGGTATGGCGGAGACCACCGTAGAAATTTCCGTACATCTAAGTAATTTTAAACAAATTAACATTGAAAAATCAATATTAATTATATCATATATTTCACAACTACTCACGGTTAGGGAATTACAGGTGGCGGAGACCACCGTAAAAACTTTCCATTCATCTAAGTAAAAAATTTTATAATTTAAATATTGAAAAATCGATATTAATATATCGATTAATCTCTAAAACGGTAATAGTAAGGAACTTGTCAATTTCTAGATATTTCAATGCCTAGAAAATAGCTGAATTTATTCAATTCAGTTATTTACGTAGTGTCTTCATGTACAGTCGTGAACAAAGTTCGTTCCTATTAGGCTGGAAATAAATATTTATATAAAATGGGGATCATTTCAGGTTCAGCCAAAAACAGTTCAATTATCTCAATGTTTTATTGTCTTTTTATTCAAAATAGAGCTTTTATGAAATGATTTTTTATATAATATTTATTTCCAGCCTAATAGGAACGAACTTTTGTTCACGACTGTACAATAAAACCAGATAAATTTCTGACAAATACAAAATACAGAACGTTTCTTTGCATAAAACTATACTATAAATTATTACAGCTTTCCCATTTATAATGAAAACGTAAAAGGAATTCCTGGATTTTGGTTAACCGTTTTCAAGAATTCATCGATACTAGAAGAAACTATTCACGAGCGTGATGAACCAGTACTCTTGCATCTAGAGGATATTAAAGTAAAACTTGCCACGAATCTCCATCTGGATTTACTCTAGAATTTCACTTTTCAGAAAACGAATATTTTAAGAATAAAGTTCTTACGAAGTATTATGAATTGAGCATTGAACCAAATAAGGATTATCCTTTCGGCTTTGATGGTCCAGAAACAATAAATTCCAAGGTAAATGAATATTACATGGAATTTTTTTCCTTTGGTAATATATGAATTTATCTCCTCTTAGCTAGGTCAGGTGTGAAAGTTTAGGTTACAAATATTAGTTTAAATCTTATGGGTATTGCCCTAGATAATTTCTACTTGGCAAATTATATAAAAATTATAATTAAAAAAAAAATAATTTTGATTTTCAATTTTAGATTTAATTAATTTAACTTTTAATTTTTGCTTTTAGTACCATTTAATTTAACTTTAAATTAATTTTTAATCTTCAGTTTTACTGAAAAATTTAATTTTAATTTAACATTTAATATTTTAATATAAATTTTAATAACTTTTAGCTTAAATTTACTATTTGTTTTTTAATTTAAACTTTAATGAACCTAGATTTTAATTTAATTAATTTTAAATTTGACATTTAATTTACGTAAACTTAAATTTAAATTACCTTAACTTAATTTTTATACTTAAATTTTCAAGTTTATTTTTAATTTAAACCTGATTTCCATTTAGGCTTTAAAATTTCCAAGTTTATTTTTAATTTAAACTTAATTTCAATTTAGGCTTTAAAATAATTTTATTTATTTTTAATTAAAACTTAATTCAATTTAATTAAACTTTAAATTTTTTATTTATGTAACTTAATTCAATTTAGGCTTTAAAATTTTTTATTTATTTTAATTTTTTTTTTTTTTTTTTTTTTTTTTTTTTTTTTTTTTTTTTTTTTTTTTTTTTTTTTTTTTTTTAAATTTTTTTAATTTTAATTAAAACAATTCAATTTAATTAAACTTTAAATTTTTTAACAGGGTTGCAAGATAGACTGGAAAGAAGGGAAAAACATCACCCAAAAAACTGTCAAGAAAATAAAAGCCAAAACTGCCTAGAGGATCTACCATAAGAACCATCACCAGAAGCGTTAACAGCGACTCTTTCTTCAATTTCTTCAGCCCTCCTACAGTTCCTGAAAAGGATTCTTCTATTGGACGACACTACCCAAGGATCTTCTTACTGAAGATTTCGAATTGGGTAATTATATAAAGGACCGAATTGTCCCAAGAGCAGTTCTATATTTTACAGGGGATGCTTATGATGATGAAGACGAAGATTATGAAGACTTGCGAAGAGGAGGAAGTGGAAGAATAGGATGTAAGATTTAGGATTAAGATAAAAGATATCGGAACGTAACATAATTGATGATTAAGATATTAATATATAATCTTAGGTTATTTAATGATTTAGTTTAAAAGGATTAAGATATCAAAATATAACATAGGTATTGATTTACAAGTAATAACTTAAGTTTAATAAATGGTCAATAGTTTCTATTAATTATATTTTATTGTACTGAAATTTGAAAAGTATATAAATATAGTTTAAAAAGGTTTAGTAATATAGTTAAGGTAGAAACCTATTCCGGTAATAGTATTAAACTACGGATCATATTATAGGCTATTTTAAAAATTATATATTTACTTTTAAATTCTTCTATTTTTCAAATTATTTATTGAACAATGAAAATCTTTGCATAATAAAAAATAACATTTAATCGTTTTTACTTAAGCCTTTGAGAAAATTTAAAATAGGCCTACCTATAATGAGAATAAGAAGTTGAATTAAAACTGTCCATATCAATGGTCTTGAAATATTAATACATAAACTATTATTAAAATTTTAATCAACTATAAAATGGCCTTTCAGCTCTTGAATAAATAAGTTTTCAGATA
Source organism: Armadillidium nasatum (assembly GCA_009176605.1). Lineage (NCBI taxonomy): Eukaryota > Metazoa > Arthropoda > Malacostraca > Isopoda > Armadillidiidae > Armadillidium > Armadillidium nasatum. Next base: position 15,397 of record SEYY01000895.1, read on the forward strand.
AGTTTTCAAAATCTTGGTATTGGATTATTTTCTTATCTACTGGAACATAACCTTTCAGCTCTTGAATAAATTCCGGCAAATTTTCAGATCTTCATGAAAGATTTCCTGGAACATAAGCTAAAGAAATATTTAAGATATTTCGTTAACTACTGAAATTGTAACAATTAACTTTTGAGCATATTATAGCCCTATTAGTAAAAAAATAAAAAATTTGAACCTACGATCCCAATGTTTCACTACTGTATCTATTATTTCTTTTCAGAAAATAAAAAAAAAAATATAGGAAAAAATTACTTGGAAATATTCTGATTAAATAACCAAATTTATATAAAACAAAAAAAAATTTACTGAACTGTTTAGCGGAATGATACAAGTAAAGATTGACATTTCCCAGTATAATGCTGTGGAAGCAGTTTAGAAATGTCCGAAATTACAATCAAGAATTCTTCCGTCTCTATTATGTGAGAATAAAAAAACATGGAAGTTAAATTTAACCTCTGGAGAAAGCTGTGCATATGAAGAAAACTGTTGCTTCTAGTTTTCTACAAAGGACCAAAGTAGCATGTGTTGGACAGAATTCAAAAGTAGTATTTACGGTAATAAAGCAAAAAAAGTAATGCAATAACAACTCATAGGAAAGCCAGAGTCCTCCATAAAGGATCAAATTTGGGTGTGCCAGGACCAAGAGTTAAAAAAAAAAAGCATTTACAACAATTTAAGTTAAGTAATTATAATATTCAGAGGAAAGTTATAACTGCTAGAGCTCTCCACAAAGAATCATTAAGATGTGTAGGACCGAGTTCAAAAACTTATTGCAGTGTTTACTGCAATAGAAGTAGTAAAAGAATGAACAATATAATAATTCAGAATGCAACAGGAGAAATGTGGTTAAGTTGGTAACATGAAAAATTTGGTTTAAAATTTTTTTTTTCGAGAAGAGTTGTGTGAGAGGAAGCGCACTCAATCACTGCAAAAATTGTCCTAACGAATCGTTGAGACAAGTGGCAAAAATGCCACAGTAAAATTTTCAATAGAGAAAAGAAATGTTAAGCTTAAGTAAGTTGCTTCACCGATTTATTTTCTAATAAGAAAATAACTGAAAAAAAATTTTTTTGTGACATTTTTGCCACTTGTCCCAACGATTCGTTAGGACAATTTTTGCAGTGATACAAAAAAGAAAAAGCCTTTAAACAAAGGAAGTAATTATTATTAGATGATGAGGAATTGCAGACAGTAGAAAAAGAGTCGGACAGAATATTTCCTTGGTTTGCAAGGATCCGAAAGAGAACCCGAGGATTGAGAGGTACAGTCGTGAACAGAAGTTCGTTTCCTATTAAGCTGGAAATAAATATTTATATAAAATAGGGATCATTTCAGGATTCAGCCAATCACAGTTCAATTAAGCCCCTCTCAATGTTTTTATTTTCTTTTTATTCAAAATAGAGCTTTTATGAAATGATTTCCATTTTATATAAATATTTATTTCCAGGCCTAATAGGAACGAACCTCTGTTCACGACTGTACATATTCAGAAAGATTTGGATATCGAAAAAATTTAGAAATATTAGGATACAGAAATAAAAAAAAAAATAGATTTAGAAAGACTAGAATAAGGAGATAAAAAAAAAAGATTCAGAAAGATTAGGGTACAGAAAGAATTTAGATTAGGGTAGAGAGAAGAAGAACAGAATCAGAAAGATTTGGGCATCGAAAAAATTTAGAAAGATTAGGATACAGAAATAAAAAAAGAACTGATTCAGAAAGACTAGGATAAGAGATAAAGAAGAACAGATATAATAAAGATTAGAGTACAGAAAGATTTTTAGATTGGGGTACAGGGAGAATACAGAAAGATCAGGGTAAAATTTAAAGAAGAATAAATTCAGAAAGATTAGGGTACATAATGAATTTAGATTAGGGTATAGAGATAATAAAGAAAGATTAGGGTAGTGAGAATGGACAACAGGTTCAGAAAGATCAGAAATATCAGAAACTTCATAATAAAAAGAGAAAGAGAAGAAATGTGTGAAAACAAAATATATTTTCCTTGACCCACGCACATTTTTTTTTAAATTAAAAGTTCATATCTCACGGGCATTGCCCTATTCGAGGAGAGGAACTTTTCTAGGTAGTATATACCTAGGATCCCCTAGTGGAATCGAACCGGCGCCCTCAAGCACGAGAGTCAATCACTCTACCGTAGTGTATAAAACTAAGAGAGAACTTTTCTAGGTAGTATATACCTAGGATCCCCTAGTAGGATCGAACCGGCGCCCTCAAGCACGAGAGTCAATCACTCTACCGTTCGAGCCATGGTAGTGTATAAAAACTAAGGAGAGGAACTTTTCTAGGTAGTATATACCTAGGATCCCCTAGTAGGATCGAACAGACGCCCTCAAGCACGAGAGTCAATCACTCTACCGTTCGAGCCATGGTAGTGTATAAAAACTAAGGAGAGGAACTTTTCTAGGTAGTATATACCTAGGATCCCCTAGTAGGATCGAACCGGCGCCCTCAAGCACGAGAGTCAATCACCATACCGTTAGAACCACGGACATTATTATTCCTCAAGTGTTCCCTACATAGCTTTTTAAATAAGGAAAGAATTGCGAGCTGTCAAGAAGAGCGGTTGTCCTAACTTCAAACTCACAATTATCTGAAAGCCATATTTTCCCCCACTGTCCTTTCTCCTGCCCCATCCACTTCTGGGTAGTAGAAAATTTTTAATTGATTCTGTTTTTACTTCAGAATACAATCTCTCTCACTTGAGGGATTCTTGTGATGATCGATATGGAGTGAATAGGATTTAATTTTTATCTATTTTTCATCCGCATCCTCCTAAAACAAGGTCTTTGCTCCAGGATAATGATGGCCACTCATATATATATATATATATATATATATATATATATATATATATATATATATATATATATATATATATATATATATATATATATATATATATATATATATATATATATATATATATATATATATATATATATATATATATATATATATATATATATATATATATATATATATATATATATATATATAATATATATAATTTTTAGTGAGTTGTCCTAATAAGGGGGGAGTGACTGTGAAGGAGGTGGGGTAGGGGTTGTGAGGGGGAGGGGATATAACTTCGTTTTTAAAAGAACATAAAATTCTCAGTCAGCATTTTTCGTCAAAGCGCATTTTAACTATAATTCAAGTTATTCAGTGTTGTATTAGAAAAAGGTGATAAAGGTATATTTTTTATTAGAAAAAGGTGATTAAAGTCAATTTTTTATTAAAAAGGTGGTTAAGGTTTATTTGTATTAAAAAAAAGGTGATTAAGGTTTATTTTGTACTAGGAAAAAGGTGATTAAGGTTTATTTTGTACTAGAAAAGGTGATTAAGGTTTATTTTGTACTAGAAAAAGGTGATTAAGGTTTATTTTGTATTTATAAAAAAAGGTGATTAAGGTTTATTTTGTATTAAATGAAAAAGATGATTGAGGTTTTTTTAATGGTGGTATTGAATAATATAATTATATTCTGAGTTTAAAGAATATTTATATATTTGTAATATTTTGAAAATATTAAAAGTAGTCTGTGAAATTATAAATTTGTAAGAAATTTAAGTTAGAATTTTTTTAAATTTAGGAAAGCTAAACTTTTAAATTTAACAAAAAAATTTTTTTTTTAGAATCTTTATATTTTAAAACTAAATTTAAAATCATTTAACATTTTACATCTAAATTGTTAATTTTTTTTTTAAATTAAAAAAAAAAAAAATGTTTTTTTTTTTTTTTTTTAAATTGACTTTGAAAATTAAAATTAAACTACTTAAATAAATTTAAAAACTTGACATTTTAAAATTAAACTTATAATCTCAAAACTTTAGAATTTTGAGTTTAAATTTAGAAACTTAAGTTTTAACTAAAGTATATTAACTATTTTATTAAAATGTTTAAAATTTAAGTTCGGTTAGGAATATTTTTAGAAATTATTGCTTCATTTTAGAGTAGAAACTTTAACTTTTCCAATTCTTACGTAAGTTGCCATGAGCTAGATTATTTACCAGAACATAACTGAGTTGAAAAATAAACTAGAAATGATTGTCCTATGAGAAATCTATAATACTTTATTATAGTATATTATGTAGTCATTTTTCAGAGGTTTGCTCAGTGATTATATGTATTGTAAAACGTCTATATATTGAGGTAAATAATATATCCTGTAGTCTTTTTTTTTAGGTTTGTTCATGATGATAAAATATTGACCTCATTTTTATAATATATATATAGAGGTAGATTTTTATTATAATATATCCTGTAGTCTTTTTTAAGGTTTGTTCATGGATTATATAAATTATAAAAAGGTCGATATATTGAGGTAAATAATATATCCTTTAGTCTTTTTTTAAGGTTTGTTCATGATGATAAAATATTGACCTTATTTTTATAATATATATATAGAGGTAGATTTTTATTATAATATATCCTGTAGTTTTTTTTAAGGTTTGTTCGTGGATTATATAAATTATAAAAAGGTCAATATTTTGAGGTAAATTATAGTATATCCTGTAGCCATTTTTAAGAAGTTTGTTCAGAGATTGTATATAATATTGTAAAAGATCAATATTTTGAGGTAAATTCTTAAGAATAAGAAATAGTTAAATTGAGATTAGAAATTTTCCGTATAGTCATTTTTAAGAAGTTTTGTCAGGAATAAGGAAATAATTTTAATACTATAGTTTGTCTATTTTTAAGAATATAAAATTTTAAAAATAGATTATAATTTTTTAATATAGATATAGATCTAACCATCTCTTGGGTATGATAATTTTAAATTAAATCTAAAATTATTACATTAGTATAGGTTAAAATAACTGACCAAATATAATATCTTGACGTTTATATCTATATATTTCGTAGTTCTGGAATATTGATAAGGATCAGCGCTCCCGTGGCTTAATGGTAGTGATTGACTAGCGTACTTGGAGTTACTTGTTACTTTGATCAATCATGTATATATTAGACTACATACACACTACAAAAATTGTCCTAACGAATCGTTGGGACAAGTTGCAAAAATGCTACAGTAAAATATTCAATAGAGAAAAGACAGGTTAAGCATAAGAAAGTCGCTTCACCGATTTATTTTCTAAAAAAAAAAAAAAAAAAAAAAATTTAAATATATATATATATATATATATATATATATATATATATATATATATATATATATATATATATATATATATATATAATATATATATATATATATATATATATATATATATATATATATATATATATATATATATATATATATATATATATATATATATATATATATATATATATATATATATATATATATATATATATATATATATATATATATTATATATATTATAGTATTTTTACGCAGTCTATACAGATACGATGAGTCAAGAATTAGATACCCCGGCTTTCGGAGGGGAGGAACAAGACACTAGCGTAACTGAAGAGCGCCGTCAGGTAGGCCTAACTCTGGGATTCCCAACCTTTGTGTACAGCCCCCCCCCCACACCACACCTCCTGAGTCCTAATTTTACGTATGTGGACCTCACCCCCCCTTTGACTTACAAGTTTACGTATGAGGACCCCCCATATATTCGTGTGTAATATTCCTATAATAAAACTTTTTCCTTGGGGGACCCCCTCAAAGATTTTGTGGTCCCCTGCCACACCTGAGTCCTAATTCCACGTATGTGGACCTCACCCCCCCCCTTTGAGTTACAAGTTTACGTATGAGGACCCCCCCATATATTCGTGTATAATATTCCTATAATAAAACTTTTTCCTTGGGGACTCCCTCAAAGATTTTGTGGTCCCCTGGGGGATCCATGTGGACCCTTGATATTTTTAATTATAGAAATTTTATTTAAAGCTTGAAGTAAAACAATTTTATCAATGCAATAACTCAAATCCTTCCATTGATTTCTAAAGTGACTTATCTCAAATTTTAAAATTGTCCCAACGAATGATTCTTAAAAAATGAATCTGAGAGAAATTTTGAAAGCAGAAAGAATCTTATTTAAAAGAGAAATTAGCTTCGTTTATTTTTCCTAATTAGAAATATAAATTCGTTGGGACATTTTCTTGCAGCATAGAGGGGAGAACTAAGAATAGTTTGGCTACATTTTTTAGCTAGCTTCTCCAAAATTCAGAATTATCCACAATTCTAATATTAAATTGTCCACTATTCTATTTTAAAATTCTAAATTTTAGAATTGTTTACTATTCTATTTTAAAATTTTTTAGAATTGTCCTATTTTTAAAAATTTAGAAATGTCCACTATTATATTTTTAAAACTTATAATTGTCCACTATTCTACTTAAATTTTTTTTAGAATTGTTCACTATTCCAGTTTTTAAAAAAATTAGTTGTCCACTATTCTATTTAAATTTTTTTTAGAATTGTTCACTATTCCAGTTTTGAAAAAAATATAAATTGTCCACTATTCTATTCTAAAATTGAGAATTGTCCACTATTCTATTCTAAAATTTATAATTGTCCACTATTCTATTCTAAAATTTATAATTGTCCACTATTCTATTCTAAAATTTATAATTGTCCACTATTCTATTCTAAAATTTAAATTGAATTCTATTCTAAAATTTAAATTGTCCACTATTCTATTCTAAAATTGAGAATTGTCCACTATTCTATTCTAAAATTGAGAATTGTCCACTATTCTATTCTAAAATTGAGAATTGTCCACTATTCTATTCTAAAATTTATAATTGTCTATTCATTAAATTTATAATTGTCTTCATTCATTCTATTCTAAAATTTATAATTGTCCACTATTCTATTCTAAAATTTATAATTGTCCACTTCTATTCTAAAATTGTCCACTATTCTATTCTAAAATTTATAATTGTCCACTATTCTATTCTAAAATTGTCCACTATTCTATTCTAAAATTTATAATTGTCCACTATTCTATTCTAAAATTGAGAATTGTCCACTATTCTATTCTAAAATTTATAATTGAAATTGTCTATTCTATTCTAAAATTGATTGTCCACTATTCTATTCTAAAATTTATAATTGTCCACTATTCTATTCTAAAATTTATAATTGTCCACTATTCTATTCTAAAATTTATAATTGTCCACTATTCTATTCTAAAATTTATAATTGTCCACTATTCTATTCTAAAATTTATAATTGACTATTCTATTCTAAAATTTATAATTGTCCACTACTTCTAAAATTTATAATTGTCCACTATTCTATTCTAAAATTTATAATTGTCCACTATTCTATTCTAAAATTTATAATTGTCCACTATTCTATTCTAAAATTTATAATTGTCCACTATTCTATTCTAAAATTGAGAATTGTCCACTATTCTATTCTAAAATTGAGAATTGTCCACTATTCTATTCTAAAATTGAGAATTGTCCACTATTCTATTCTAAAATTGTTGTCCACTATTCTATTCTAAAATTTATAATTGTCCACTATTCTATTCTAAAATTTATAATTGTCCACTTTCTATTCTAAAATTGAAATAGTTTGGTCTTATTTTCACTCGTGAATGATAGAACTTATTAGTTTGGTCTTATTTTCATTCTCTCATGAATGATATAACTTACTAGTTTGCTTTTATTTTCTCTCATGAATATAACTTATTAGCTCAAGCACGATAAACTTCGCCAAGAAATACTTGAAAAGAGAAGTAGCATTTTAAGTGGAGATTACGAGCCTACTGAAGAAGACTGTAATTATCCTTCAGAAGGGGATATTGAATCGGATATCTGCAGACTGTAAGTATAAATAATTTTTATAAACTAAATAACTAATATATTAATATTCTTATTACAGCTATCCTAATTGCAACGAAAAAACAAATGGAATTCTAAAATTTTGGTTAACGGCTTTAAAGAATTCAAAAATAGTAGCGAAGTATATTAAGGATTGACGAGCCAATACCTTTACATAAACTAACTAAATAACTAATAAAATTTAATCTTATTACAGGTACCCTAATTGCAACGAAAAAACTAAAGGAATTCCGAAATTTTGGTTAACGGCTTTAAAGAATTCAAAAATAGTAGCGAAGTATATTAAGGATTATGACGAGCCAATACTCTCTCACCTTCAGGATATTAAAGCAAAAGTTCATGAATTTCCTATGGGCTTCACATTAGAATTTCATTTTGCGAAGAACGAATATTTTACTAATAAAGTTCTTGTGAAGAATTACGAAAAGATTATTTACGACCCATCTAAGGACCACCTTTTCGGCAATCAAGTCCCAGAAATAAGAGCAGTAAGGGTAAGAAATATAACATTAATAGAACCAGTTTAGTGTTTAATAGATTTAAAAATAGAACCAGTTTAGTGTTCAATAGATTTAAAAATAGAACCAGTTTAGTGTTTAATAGATTTAAAAATAGAACCAGTTTAGTGTTTAATAGATTTAAAAATAGAACCAGTTTAGTGTTTAATAGATTTAAAAATAGAACCAGTTTAGTGTTTAATAGATTTAAAAATAGGTTAATTCTTTATTTTTTTGGCCAAATTTATACAAATCAATGCAGAGTTTTTACAACCAATAATACTCTTGAACAATGTGATTAAAGTATTAAAAATAATGGAATTGAAGTAAAACTTTACATTGTCGACACTACAGCAATTTTTTAAAATTTCCTAATTTTAAAATAGTTTAATCTTTTTGATCAGATTAATACTGGTAAATCCTAAATTTAAATATTTTCATAATGACAAATTTTCACGGAAATTCACTACAGCAATTTTGTAAAATTTCCTAATTTTAAATTAGTTTAATCTTTTTGATCAGATTAATACTGGTAAATTCTAAATTTAAATATTTTCATAATGACAAATTTTCACTTAATCCTAATTCTAATTTGATTAATATTAGATGCTCAAAATTAATTCAAGATTTTAAAATATTAACAGGGTTGCAAGATAAACTGGAAGGAAGGTAAAAATGTTACCATAGATATCACAAAGGAAATAACCCAAATCAGTATAAGCAAGTTTAGAACGGATACTAAAATTACTCAGCAAGATTCTTTCTTCGATTTTTTTAGCCTCCCTGACATCCCCAGCAATTTTGGACCATTGCGCGAACAATACGAAAAACATAGAGTTGCGACTTTTTAGGAAAGACTCCATGTTAGGTCAGCATATTAAAAACAAAATAGTTCCAAGAGCGTTTTCTTTATTTTTCTGGCGAAATACGTAATGAAGACATTGAGGAAAAGGAAGAGGAACCTGATTCTGAAGGAGGAAACGTCTCATGTAACATAATTTAGGCAAAAACTTTTTAAAAAATGGATATTTGATCTTAGTTCTTGGCATCACCATGTTACTATCTTATTATCGTAATGGGGTATTATGTGAATGAAGTGATAAAGCAACTTTTAAATGTTATTAAACTATTACCTAATCACTATACCTTATCATCATCTAAAACGTTAGATAAATTTTAATGTATATCTTTTACCAATTAACCCTTATTTTAAATGTTTATTACTGTACCATTAAACTTTTTTTAGTTGGCATAATAAAACTTGCATTGAATTTTGTTTTAAACTTATGTAGGTGTTTTCAGTAAACTGCAAAGATTGTTAGGAAATTTCCATTGAATTAATTTTGTTTTAAACCTACGTAGAAGTTTTTTTACGGTAAATGCATATATTATTGAGAAATAGATAGCACGAAAATTTCAAATACGAATTGTTAAAAGTATTGAAAGCCAATATTTTTAAATGTTCTCTATTCGGTTCAACTAAACCATGAAAGAGTCAACTGCTAAGCTATGGGAAAAATAATTCTACAGGAAAATTTAATCTGCTTGAATTCTGTAGTCTCTGGTAAAGTAAAATAAAGTATTGGCGTAATTAAAAACAGATTGCTAAATTACCAAAATATTTATTGACTAATACCATGGAAAAAGATCTTTTCTTCATATGAAATACTTCTCGCATCTGAAGGGTAATTTTTATATAAAACTGGTGCTTGAAGGCGCCTTTCGATCTCGTTTGAGGATATTTTGCCTATACTACCAAGAAAAAGTTCCTTTCCTCGAATAAAGTCAATATCAAAGATTTTTTTCTTTAAAGCTTTAAACGAAATGCCAAAATTAAATACATGTAACATGCACGAAGTTTGGACACTTCGTAACAAATTCTCGAAAATTTGCTTAATTACCTCATTCGTACCCAGTATCGTGGCAACATATGTTAGCATATACATATTAGCTTATTTGGTACCAACATGTATACATTTTAGACCTCATCTTCCTTTTTCTTTAAAAATTCTTAATTTATTCCTAAATTATTTTAAACATACTGTACGTGTGCGAGTGTATTTTAATTATAATTTAATAGCTTTTATTTATTAGCTTAAACATTCTAAACTTTCTCAAGAACTATTGGAAAGAGGAAGCAACATTCAGTGAGAGTTCACGAGCCAACGGAAGAGGAGCATAATTTCCCTTCTTCAGATAATGATGAAACTAATGAATACATTCGTAAAGTGAAAATCGCCAAAAGGTGAGTTACTGTCTTAGATTTTATTATTTGGTGCATAGACTTCAATGGAAAATTAATAATCAATTTCGTTACAGCTTTCCCGAATACGACTAAAATATAAAAAAAAAAAAATTCCTATTTTGGTTGACAGTTTCTAAGGATTCAACACTAGCGAATTATTACGACGAACTAGCACTAGTTCATCTCCAAGATATTAAATCAAAGATGGCAAGAATCTCATATGGGTTTTACCTTAGAATTTTACTTTACAGAGAACAAATATTTTGCAAACAAAATTCTCAGTAAATATGAAACAGACATTATGACTACAAAAGGATAAACCATTCAATATCGATGAACCAAAATTATAAAAGTGCAAGGTAAGATATTGGAAAATGGAGACTAATATAGTGAACTTTAAATTTTTTTCAAGTAAATTAATATTTGGGGTGAAGAGATGTCTCCTGGTAACCCTTATCAGAAAGATTTACATTTTATGCATAAAATGATGTTATATTACAGATATTGTAGAAATTTTTAAATATTAATTCAGGCAGATTCCAAAATTTTAGGTTTTAACATTATTATATTGATTATGTGGAAACTATAAAAATAGAAATAATGTAATTAATAAGAATATTAATTAGGGAGTTTGATTTAATGATGCGTACAAATTTATATGAATTTAAATAAACAATATTTATAATTGTAATCTTTTTTTTAAATATAATATAAAATAAAATATAAAGAATGTTAAATAAAAATGGAAATTTTCGTACTAAATTTAAAAAAAAAAAAAAATAAAAATTCTGGCTAAATTTTTCCGAATTTTTCTTTATAAGATTTTGAAATTTTTTTTTCAATGGTTGCAAGATAGACTAAAAGGAAGGCAAAAATATTACCTTAAAACCCATTTTTTTTTTTTAAAAAAATAAAAGTTCACATCTCACGGGCATTGCCCTATTCGAGGAGAGGAACTTTTCTAGGCAGTATATACCTAGGATGATCCCAAGTGGGATCGAACCGGCACCCTCAAGCACGTGAGTCAATCACTCTACCGTTCGAGCCATGGTAGTGTATAAAAACTAAGGGGTGTGTGTTATCAAGTACAGGGGGTGAGGGGGGGGTAATGTGAAAATCACCACCACAATGAAATATTAAGGTTCCTCCTCTAATTTTTTTCAGCATTCCCCCGATTCCTGAAAACTTCAAAACGTCCGTGATGAAGATATCAGAGTTACACTTTAGGCAGAATACTTATGAAATTAGTTCTTTTATTATTTGGGGAGAGCATCACCAGCTCTCGGAGCGTGTGGCTCACTCGCTCTGAACTGGTGGTGGCCTGAAGGGCAGTATTTTGTCTTCCTGGAGGGATGGCATATGCCCTCGTAGGTGAAGTCTGGTCTCAGAAGCGAAACAAAACGAACTTTATTATTTGAGCTATGGATGATGATGATTACGAAGATTGGGAAGAGGAAGAGAATGAAGGTATGATATATAGATTAAGAGTGTTTCACATCCATCTCTTTAGTAGAAAAGTGATATC
>SEYY01000895.1:32814-67814 GCA_009176605.1 Armadillidium nasatum
ACGGGTATACGATATTGAGCTATTCGTATCTTGCCATCCCGGCGCCGACTTACTGTTGATAGGGCAAACCCTCACACGTTTTCTTAAGTCAAATGGACCCATGGATCAGATTTATATTTTCGGTCTGACATGCTCCATTTGGAAGAAAACGCCTCTAACTGATGATGATAAAACAATCCAAGTTATCACATGGAATCCGGCGTGTAATCTGTCCTTTGTCCCTATTCAGATGGACGCAATATCCAGAATAGCCGCGCGTCGTAATCCTGCAGTGAAGGTATATCTTATCATTCCTATAATGAAGGACATAGCCACCTTCAATGAAACCTTTTTACAACGTAAAGGTAGGAGTGATCTTATACCCTCACTCGAACAACATCCTCAGTTGCAAAGAGCCTATCTTAACATTAAGGCTCGTGAGGTGTTCGGGCAAACGTTGGCATTACAAGGTTCTGAACAACCTTGGTTTAAGAAGCGGACCTTTTCGATGAGGGCTGTTTTTGACCGCTTATTACAACAACAAAGGTCAAAGTAACCCTCATCATAAATTCTGGATGGGAGGATCGGACAGATTGGATGCCGTAGGAACTGTGTTATGATGGTCTACATTACACAGAAACCACCTTTGAAGAGATGTTCGCTTTCTTGAGTTTGACCAATTTTCAACGGAGAGCTCAAGAAACCAGACCAGCTACAACAACCATCCCAACAACCACTACCAAGACCTCAGTGATTGTTGAGGAAGTAGAGTCAGTCCCCGGACCTTCGGGTATTCAAGGGCGACTAGAGTATCCTCCAAGTCAACCAGAGGCGATACCATCTACACTAAGGCGAACCAAAGGTAAATCGGAAACCGGGGTATATTATTACTCTCGGGCGTTTCGTGGAATTCCATGGGCTTGGGCGAACAACCTTCAACTGCCTCCGAGTCATCACAACCATATGACGGAGTGAAAAACAAAAAAAGAAGGGTTCAGGTTACGGATTGTCCTCAAACCAACTTCCAAATCAAAGAAGAGTTGTCCAACAAAAACTCTTCCGACGTCATCAACTGCATCTACCTCTAAAATCCAAAAGTTAAACAGTTACAGTCTAAATATAATCAACGTAGAAAGATGCGACGTCAAAATACTGTAGGTGAAGGATCTTCCACAACACCTCCATCGTCGGCAATATCATCAGAATTCTCCACCTTCACTTCAGTTCAAATAACAAAACTTTTGAAGTTTGCAAAAGAAAGGGGCATCTCCAAGGAGGTTGCTTTCAAAGAAATTACTCGTGTTTTTGATCAAGGTAACTGCTATGGATCTTCCAAGAGTAGTTTCTTTCATTCTTTTGTAGGTTAGAGAGGTGAGATGTATCTGGTTAATTTCAATGTTTTCTGGTTACTTCCATGACATCAACTATCTAGAACACTCCTACTTGCCTTCCTTAAGGAAAGTTGGTCATTCGTCATACCGAGACCAACTTTGGTAAGGGGGTGTCAGATATTAAGTCTAATGCTAATATTTTTAACAGATTGATGTCATGAGAAAATAATAATCGATAAAGATGAGCATCACCATCGTTCAATTCTGTGTTCAAAATTGGAAAAGAAATTTTATAATCCAAGAAGATTTGGCTAAGAAAAAAAAAAAAAATAAAGATAAGTTTTACCCTTTCTTGTTCTAAATTTTTTTTATCTTCTTTATTCCAGATTTATCTTGTTTATTCAACATTAAAATTTACTTAAATAAAACTATAAAAAGAAACTTTAAAAACAAAAATAAAAACAATAACAATCTCGTTAAGGAACTGTTATATTATTCCAAAGAATTTTCAACCACCAAGTAAACTACGTTACCTACGCAGTTTACGTAAGTAACAGTTTTACTATTCTTTTTCTTACACGAATATACCTAAAACATCTATATAATATTTTAATTTATTACAGTTCCAAGTCCGGAACTAACTCAAGCACAACTTCTCTCAACGATTATCAAGAGTTATAAATACTTATGTTCCTTCATATTCCTCCATTATAAAGAAGAACATTATTTTGTCAGTTTCTGAAACCAGAGCTCTAATCTGTCCAGCTCTTTCCTTAATCTTTCTCTCTCCACGTTCTAACCGTGTTGTAAAGATTTCATTCATATATTTCTGTCATCATCGTCATTTAATATTGGGTACCAATAAAACACCTTTAGTCATTCTTCGTGTTTTCTTTACCCTGAACTACTGAAAAAGTTCATGTTGTATACTCGTTGCAATTGCTCTTTTGCGTAATCCTGCTGTACTCACAGAAGATCTGAGATCATCTTTTCGAGAAGACAGATTGCGACATCAACTATCCATTTCAACATTGATGCTAACCTCGCCTCGACAAGGAGAATAGATCGACTCAACTAGACCACCTAGAACCGCCTCCTCATCAGTGGATTTAACCAACGGTGGGTGAAAAGTATTAAATTTTCGTCTTTAATATAATTTAACTATATTGTAATTTATTTTTCTTCTGTTTGGATATTCAAAGTTGCGCGAATAGCTTACAATATATATATATATATATATATATATATATATATATATATATATATATATATATATATATATATATATATATATATATATATATATATATATATATATATATATATATACACTCTATTCTATTCAGAGCTTTCCTCACAATGAATTAAACATCTCTTTACGAGAAAGTATAAAGAAAGAATTAGATGAAGATTCATCTTTATATATAAAGTCAGAGCCAAGAGAATCCAATTTGGAATTTGAAGTTAATGAAGAGAAGTTCAAAAATAATGTCATAAAACCAGAAAATTCGGACATGAACATGAAGAAGGTTGATGCTCCACATGTAAGGGTATGTTAAGTTGTTGTTGTTATTATTATTATTATTATTATTATTATTATTTATTATTATTTGTGTTATTATTTTTTACTAACCTTGGAAACAGATGATTAAGAGAATATGGTGCATTACTTTTATTTATTATTATTATTAATCCAATTTCTTTTATAGAAATTTATGAGCCTGAAAAATGTTTCTTTATTGCTAAATAAAATGAAAAGTGTTTAAAAGCACATTTAGTATCAGATGAAGTGGAATATTTTCCACAAATTTTGACATCAAAATCCCTTTCGGTGCTTCTCAGAAAATTGAGTCACAAGGAATTGAAGGTATTAGACTATTGTGCACAGATTTGGGCTCCTCACTTTAGAAAAGACACAGATATGCTGGTGAGAGTACAATGTCGAGCAACAAGGATGATTTCTGGCTTTGAAAATAAGAGCTATGAAGAGAGGTTGAAGGAGTTATTAATGTTCTCGGTTGAAAGGAGATTTCTCAGAGGGGATATGATACAAGTTTACAAAATATTTGCATCTGACAGTAATACAGAGATTGAAAAATACTTTATAGTGGACCGTGGAAGAGTAACTAGAGGACATGATAAGAAAATTAAAAAGAAGACATGCCATCTCGATCTAAGAAAATACTCTTTCAGTAATAGAGTTGTTAATTTTTGGAATGACTTGCCACAAGAGATTGTTGACTGTGATTCTCTTGTCAAATTTAAAAGGGGGATAGATAGATATATGGATGGTTTAGGTATTATATAATATAACTTGACTAAGCCAAATTGGCGGGTATATATGAATTTTTAGATCAACAGATGAACCTATGACTAAGCCTAATGGCAGTTTTTTTTGTAGTGGGTGATGGTACATTGAATATTGCATGTATAATTGGACTTAGTTTTATTTTTATCTTTGCATGAATGAACTGATAACTAGGGATGGGATAAACCTAGTCTTTTGTGCATGTATTAATATTGTTATTGTTATCATGAAAACTAGAAGAAAATCATTGGTGGTGGTGAACACTGAAATCACCTAATATGATAATTTCTGAGAAAGGAGAATGTTCTCTGTTTAGGAGTTTAGAGTCAGTAAATTAGGAGAAAAATAAACGTAATAAATGAATTTAGATGTAGAATGGCAAAAGAGCTTTAGCCACGAGGTGGAAAATTCAGAAAACTCCAGATTAGAGACATTAGAGTAAAAAAAATCTCAGTGTACATATGCATAACTTCCTTGGGCTGAAAATTGGGCTCAGAGTTTTGCCACTAATTCAACTTTAGATAATTTCAGAGCTATTCCTAGTTGACCCCAAATCAAAATTTGTCTAAAATTATAATTTCTTTTAAAGAAGTCCACTTTTGCTCTCTCAGCTTTACACTAAGAAGGCAAATGGTACTGATGGTTTCCCTCCTGTGGTTCTCAAAATGTGCTTTTTTAGCATGCACCCTGCTTTGGCAAAGTATTCCGTCTCTGCCTTTCTGCTTCAACCTTTACTATCAGAATGCTCAAGCACCTGAGTTTCTGTCAAGAATAAGAGGTTAGGTTTAAAAGAAGAGAGGTGGTGTTCAACAAAATGGAAATTGTATTAAAGACCTCGAATGTTGTAGAAATCAATGAAGAAAATAGACCATGCACTAGGGCAAGTTGGATGCAAAGTCTTGGTGGCATCAACCCAATATTACCTATCAATAGTTTTGTTTAGCAGTGTGACTTGAAAATAACTAGGTATTACAGAGAGCAGAAAACCTAAATTTTATAACCATTGAATATTTTCAATCTTGTTTTATCCTTCATGAGTTCAGTAAAAAAATCGGTATCGGTATCGGTACTCCGTATTCGTAAATTTATAGGTATCGATATCGGGTGGTTTAAAATTATTTTAGTATTGGTTAAAATTTTGGTATCACTACATCCCTAATTATTATTTTCAAAGTGATGTTTTATGCAAAATTACTTTAAATTTTTTGACCAACAAAGGGAGGAAATTATAATACCAAAGAATTTGTTATTACAAGACATAAGTTGCCATCAAATGTCTGTGATATTAATATTAAAAATTTTCATTTCTATTTTTGTTTAATCAAAAATATTCCTATTGAACTATTTTTATAATTGAAAAAAAATCCAAATACAAAAAATATAAATTATAAATTTCTTCTAAATCCTTTCAAGATCAAAATTATTTTGCCAGATTTCAAATATTTTTCTGTGAAAAAAAAAAAAAAAAACAAGTTGACCTTCTATACTCTATTGGTCCACAGTCTATCTATCTATAAAATTTGGACTTTTTTTTTCTTTTTCTTCAAAAAAAATGCTTTAAAAAATATTTTTCCTCAAAAATTTGCTAAAATAATAAGATATTTCAGTCAGCTGATTTTCATTTAACATGTCAGTCATGATCTCAAAATATTCAACAGTTACAGGATCATTCATATGCTGTTGTGAAAAATGTAAGCAGCCAAAACAAAATATCAATAATAAATAAAGCTTACTGCTATTATTATTATTATTAGGGAAAAAAGTGTTTTCTAATAGGCTTAATTATTATTGGAATTCTGTTTAGCAGAAATCATGGAAAGAGCTAAAAGCAGTACTAACTGCCCAACCAAAATTTTAAGAACAAAAATAATTATGTAGAACCAAACTGGTTAGTGTATTATCTTTTAAAGCTTTGGGGTTTTTAAAAATGTTTGCACTGAATAAACTTTCCAGTTTTATCATGTTAAAGTAATAAGTAGGTAGTGCCAAACACATGTAAACAGATTCATTTTAAAAATTCGGTGTTGCCATAAATGGATGTCTTGGTTTTGGAAATATTTTAAAGTAACCTAACTTTCAGAAACTAATAATTTAACCATTATGAAAGATTAATTTCCAATATATTGATATACCCACGGTATGTACTAGTATTCTAATTAAATTTATATGAAAAGGAATAAAATTATTAATAATTTTGAAGATTCCATTATATTTTAATATATTTATTAGAATAACTTAAAAGTTTATATAAAACACCAGGTAAAAGTCGAAAAATAAATAGTGACTATAAAAATGTTTGTTTACATGTAAATATTTAGTTATATCATAAGGGATCTTAAGAAATCTTCAAAAAACTTAGGTTAGTGACGTCATTTTCGCGCGAAAATTGTGGGGTTATCGCGAATAAAGAGACAAATACAATACCATTTTTCTTCTAAATTTTTTATAAAAAACATTTAGTAAAAAAGGTACGAATAGAAAACTACTTTCATTGAAATATTTTGAATTTTTTTCAACATTCTTATAATCTTTTTTTCATTTGTTTTGCAGAGTCTTATCATCAGTGGTGCTGAAGGAGAGAAAGATACCGAAGTGAAAAGTACTTCAAGAAGCAAACCTCCAAAGGCAGTATTGCATCAACAAAGTATTTGCCAGTATTGTAATTTTAGAAGTGAAAGCCAAGATGAGTTGAAGACTCATTTAGAAACACACAACAAAAAGTTTAAGTGCGTTCATTGCAGCTATGAATGCAATTTAAAATCAGTTTTAAAATCTCATATGCTGACTCACAGCAATAAGAAGTTGTATAAATGTTCTAACTGCTCCTATGAAAGTAAACGGAAAGGAAACTTACAAGAACACATGCTTACACACGTAGACGTAAAATTATTTAAATGTTCTGATTGCTCCTATGAATGTAAATGGAAACGAAGCTTAATAAAACACATGCGTACACACTCAAACGTAAAATTATTTAAATGTTCTGACTGCTCCCATGAATGTAATTATAAAACAAACCTAAAATTGCACATGCTTACACACACAAATGTAAAATTATTTAAATGTGCTGACTGCTCCTATCAATGTAATGATAAACGATACTTAAAAAGACACATTCTTACACACACAAACATAAAATTATTTGAATGTTCTGATTGTTCCTATCAATGTAATGATAAACGATACTTAAAAAGACACATTCTTACACACACAAACATAAAATTATTTAAATGTTCTGATTGTTCCTATAAATGTAATGATAAAGGAAACTTAAAAAGACACATGCTTACACACACAAACATAAAATTATTTAAATGTTCTTATTGTTCCTATAAATGTAATCAGAAAGGAAGCTTAAAAAGACACATACTTACACACACAAAAATCTATGTGTAGCGAGAATCCATGCAGGTAGAGAGAAAGGAGAAATGGGAGTACCACTGATAGATACAATCTATAAATCTGAAATAATTGGAATCAAAATATACTTGGAAGGGAAGGAAGACAAATTCTTGAAATGGGTACAGTGTTATGAAAGAACGAAACCAAGCTCAAGATGACTACCTACGAAATTGCAATATAGATCAAGATGAAGGAAGGAATGAAGAAACCCTAAAGAAGTGTATAAATTACATAAAAGAGAGATATAAAGAGCGAAGAGACCATGAGAACATAGAACAGTGGAAAATTTATAGTCACATAGATCAAATGAAGTATTCATAAAAGGTTGGTTAAGAGACAATGATGAAAGAACCATATTAGGAGCACAAGTTCAAGCACTAAGAACCAACTGGTTCAGGAAACACATTGAAGGGGAAAATGTGTCGGACAAATGCAGAATTTGCAAGAACTGGCCAGAATCAGTAATCCATACATTGAATGGATGTCAGATACTGCTGGAGAGAGGGTTATACACGAAAAAAGACAACAATATATGAATATATAATAGAAATTACATAATTGAAAACCAGAATAAGGAATGAATATATAGATAGACTTAAAAATTAATCTTAAAATCTGAATTAAAACCAAAAAATAAAATTGAAGCAATTAATCCAGTTGTAACTTATGAACTTGGTATCATTGACTGGTATCAGCATGAAATTAACGAATTAGACGTCAGAACTAGAAAGCTGCTTCATGCTCATAAGATAATCTATAAAAATCAATGCATGGCAGGATAATACATGTCAAGAGAAGAGGGAGGAATGGGGATACCAATGATAGGATCCACAAGAAAGAAATAATTGGGCTAGGAGAATATTTAAGAGGAAAAGGAAGTAGATACTTAAACTGGGTGAATGATCATTAAGAGGGAAAAACAAATACAACGTCCATCATTAAAAAGTCTCAAGACTACCTTAAAGAATACTCGATAGAGGTAGGAATGGAATCAGAAAATGAAAACTTAAAAATAGAATCAAGAAAATTAAAGAAAAGGAAAAATGAATATAGCTGGAGAAGGCATAAACTTGCTGAACAATATAAAGAAGAGGTTTGAGAAAAGTAATTTATTAATAAAGAAAAAACGTAAAGGAATATTAAAGGGATATCTAAGATTCTAAGAGGAGAGGCTACTAATAACAGCCACAAAGAAACTAGTGTGAACCTTTTCCTCGTAATTGGTGTTCATTGCTACGATCATGTTATCTTTCTCTAATACTTTACTTTTGTATAATTGTCTTATTGAAAGATCGAATGTATTAACATATAAACTTTGTAGATGACGTGATTTGAAATAAGTTTTGTTATTTTCTAATTTTTTTGTATACTTTTCAATTGCGGATGATAAACATTTATGTCCAAGTATCCACATTCACCTAATTTTTCAAAGCCTGAAATGTTTCTTTTGCTAATTTTACTTTCGCCATCATTTGTAGAAGCTTTATTTATACCTTAAAGGATTCTTCCTTCTCTACTTTATTACTCACTTCAATAATGTCCTTTTTATCTCCTACGTTATTCAATTGAATAAATTTTACATTTTCAGTATATCGCTATTGGGTATTATGTCAATGTTTTTATTTTTAACTTCAGGTTTATTGTAACTAGATAGCATTTCGATTGGATTGATTTTTCGTTCCTTTTTCAAGTGGTTGATTTTTTAATGTACTTTCATTAATAGTATATTGATCTTTCTTTTTATCTAACAAACATTCATCAAATTCTTGTCGAAAACTTTCACATTTTTTCATCATTGATTTTGAAATGCGTATCTTTTATTGGATTGTCTTCTTCTGAATTGAAAATATAATTTTCTAAATGTTTCTTAAGTTAAGTTCTACATTTTTTTAAATCTTGAATGTTTAAATTCATAATTTTTTAAATTTTTCAGTAAAATTGATTTTGCATTTTCAATAACACATATTCCACATTCAACACCTTTCTGTTTAAGTGTGTTCTGAATTAGCGATACTTTATACTCATCTAAGTCATTGTTGACATTACAACTTAACATGATTAGCAATAAGTAAATCATTTATTGCTTGAAATGTTTCTTCCGAAATTCGGCATTTTGGCTGCGAATTGAATATTCTGACTTCTTTTTGTCTCAATTGAATATCTACAAGAAACCAATGGAATCTTTCGTTTTCATAATCGGTATTGAAGATTACCAGCATATTGGCTTTAATTGCAACATTTTTTCCATGTAAGGGTTTTAAAATTAGCGGATAATACCGATATGAAAAGAGACTTGTTTTTTCAAAATTATTATTATCAATCAGCATTTCTAAAGGCAGCAATTAACAGCCTCATCGTCCAGAAAACCGTTAATGCCAAAAATATTTCGTTTTTCTTTTTTAATTGGTGTTGATATTAATTTAGGTGTAAATTGTGCTATAAATCTTTATTTTTAATTTTTTCAACATTTGTTTTGATTTTGAGATGTTATTTTTATTTCATTTTTAATTTTTTCGTTTACTCCAGATGGATCTTCTGATCTCTTATCAGTTTCCTTCACATAAGTGTGAATATTAGTTTTGTCATTACATCATCTCCTACAGGCAAAATGTTTCTTCTATTCGTTTCCGTTTATTAATCATTTATTTTCTATTTGAGGTTATCTTAATCACTTTAGTCGAGTTTTCCGTTTCAGGTTTTGACATTTTATTTAGTTCTGTTTGTTATCTTCCTATTGTTATTTCGTTTTCCATAATAAGTCCCAATGTTTCTTGACATTCACTTAATTGACTTTCAGTTATTTCCATACTTTCTTTGATATCGACTTCATTCTCTTGATCTGTTACTTTTTTTAAACCTCTTTTCTTCATTTTTTAATCTTTTTTGATCAGTTTTCCTTTGAAATTTTGCTTGACCTTTGAACTTTGTTGTTAATTCAAATTCTTTGGTTTGTGACATAGTATATGAACGGTGATATTTTTATATGAATTTTGCTGCTTTAGCATTTTTCTTATCTATTAGTCTGTATAATATCAGCAAATGCTGATTCAACAGTTGCGTTGCATAAAATATTTCTTCCACGTTGACTCAAAGGAACATTTTTCTTCTTCACCAACGTGCTTGTCCACAATGGAAAAATAGGAATGCAGTAATCTAAAAAGTAGTTAACAAAATCTTCAGAAATAAGAATTTTTTACCTCACTCTTGACATTCTTATTTCCAAGAACTCGTGTTTAAAGAGTTGATGATAAAAATTTTCTTTGAATGTAGCATTATAATTTTTTAATTCTTGAATTAGATCCTTCACATCGACATTTTTATTTTTTCAAATATTTCAGATATATTATCTCCAGCTGTTCCTTTATAAAGTAAATCTTCAGCCGCTTTAGTTTCTTTTGTAACAAACCAATTACTTAAAACTAATACTAAAGAAGTTACAAAATTTGATAGATCTTTTGCATTATTGGCTGTGACAATGTTGTATATTCCACTTTTAATAATTTATATTACTTTTTTTTACGAACTTTTCTGAGAACCTAATTCATAAAATGTGCTGAGCAAATTCGTATAACAGTTTTTGGCTTTATTTCTTTATCTTGAAATTCTGTTCCATATGCTTCATTCACATAGGATGTTAAATCTTCATTATTAAAAACTCTCAATGCAGCACCTACGAGAGCTTTGCTCTTATCAATCACTATAATTTGTGGTTGAAATTTCTTTTTAGATATTTTCTCAGCACTGATTTTAATTTCTCTAAAGAAATTTTCAATTTCAGTGCTGGTGTGGCTTTCCGATAAATATGATGCAACTGGGATTGAAAAGTCACTATTTCTCTTCAGATTTGTATAAAAAAGAAGTCTTTTACCTTTGCAAGATTTAAGTGGTCGAAAAATTCCCACCTGTAGCATCTATAAAAAGAATTAATTGATCTTTGTTACAAAGCTCACTGCTTATTTTCATTTGTTTTTCAGTAATCATTGTTGTTGAAAATGGTTTATAGGAAAGTTTTTTAATGAATCCTTTAAAGTTTTTATTTTTGTATGTCTTTATCTTCAAATTTATGTTGTAGTTTATAAATTGCTGTTATATCATCTGAAGATAATTCTTTTGCTTTTCTAAACATGCTTTTAAGGTTTTTCAAAACTGAAGGATTTGAAGGTTTCGTAAAATTACCACTTATAACAGCTTCTTTATCTAAATTCATAAGATCTTCTATGTATACTTCTTGACATGACTTTGATTGTAATTCCGCCTGTAATTGCAATCCTACGAAGACCTTTGACAGGTTGCCTTTTCAATGATTCCCTCTGGATGCATAAAATTCACCTGCTTCAAAAATCTCTAGCAAGGCATAATCTTTAAAAAAAGTACAAATCTTCAATCGAAAATTTGAATTGTTTCTCACACGTATCAGAAATACATATTCCCTTACAAGAAAAATCTTGATAATTAGATTTTCTCGATATGTGACTTTTTAAATGACAATAAGTCATCCTTATAGGGCAATTTTTATAGACACTATAAAATATCTCTAAAATACAATCCTTTCAAATTGTTTTGACTTTAAAATCTTCAGTTATTAGACATATCATGTTAATTTTTTGTAACTTTCCAAAGTCTCGTCCAAACTAAATATTTTCCGCATTGATCTGAAAGTTTAAAAAGTATTTCATATTCGTATTCATACATCATGTATCAAATAAGGTTGCCCGACGCTTCTGTTGTGTTGTTGTGCGGTTGGATGAGTTTTGTATCCATTTTGATTCAGTGTTTTCCTTTTTATTTCTCCCCCCCCCCCTACCCCCCGGTTGGCCCAACACTTGCTGGTTTATTTTCCCAAAATGAGTTCATTACTATATATATATATATATATATATATATATATATATATATATATATATATATATATATATATATATATATATATTATATATATATATATATATATGTGTGTGTGTGTGTGTGTGTGTGTGTGTGTGTGTGTGTGTGTGTGTGTGTGTGTGTGTGTGTGTGTGTGTGTGTGTGTGTGTGTGTGTGTGTGTGTGTGTGTGTGTGTGTGTGTGTGTGTGTGTGTGTGTGTGTGTGTGTGTGTGTGTGTGTGTGTGTGTGTGTGTGTGTGT
Source organism: Armadillidium nasatum (assembly GCA_009176605.1). Lineage (NCBI taxonomy): Eukaryota > Metazoa > Arthropoda > Malacostraca > Isopoda > Armadillidiidae > Armadillidium > Armadillidium nasatum. The sequence goes on from SEYY01000895.1 coordinate 44,958, forward strand.
GTGTGTGTGTGTGTGTGTGTGTGTGTGTGTGTGTGTGTGTGTGTGTGTGTGTGTGTGTGTGTGTGTGTGTGTGTGTGTGTGTGTGTGTGTGTGTGTGTGTGTGTGTGTGTGTGTGTGTGTGTGTGTGGTGTGTGTGTGTGCGTGCGTGTGTGCGTGCGTGCGTGCGTGCGTGCGTGCGTGCGTGCGTGCGTGCGTGCGTGCGTGCGTGCGTGCGTGCGTGCGTGCGTGCGTGCGTGCGTGCGTGCGTGCGTGCGTGCGTGCGTGCGTGCGTGCGTGCGTGCGTGCGTGCGTGCGTGCGTGCGTGCGTGCGTGCGTGCGTGCGTGCGTGCGTGCGTGCGTGCGTGCGTGCGTGCGTGCGTGCGTGCGTGCGTGCGTGCGTGCGTGCGTGCGTGCGTGCGTGTGTGTGTGTGCGTGCGTGCGTGTGCGTGTGCGTGTGTGTGTGTGAAGAGAATTAAATTTAATTAAACAAAATATAATAATAGACTATGGAGAAAATTTTTCCCAATTCACAGTGAGAATTAATGAATTTCACTAAAAATTAAAAAGAATGAATAAGATAAAATAATGAGTGGTAATATTTTTGCAGAATTCATTCGGAGCTGGGACTGCTTCCCGTTTTTGGGCGTCAGCTCCCCAGCCCTGAATTTTTATTTTGATACGCAACAATAACATTATAGTGTGTAAATATATATCGTATTGATAATTTTATATCGTAAATTTTTTCAAACTTTAACGTAGGGTCTTACCTAAGTAAAACTGTTGAGTCACTATTATGAATCAAAATTCTTTTTCAAATTTTATTTAATGTTTTTTGATACTTTTATTATACAACATCTGTAATTTTTTGATTTTTTTTTTTCTGTAAAAGTGCGTATAATCATTAATTTAAGTGAATGTTGGCTATTCTACTCCTTCCTATAATTAAATTAATCTCAATTAATATTATATCTAATTTTCTTAACCTAAAATTTCAGTGCTTTTGACCTATTTACAAAGCTCTCATAGGTGTTATATTGAGAGTTTTCAATAATGAAGATTTTATATCCTGAATGATTTCATACAAAAATTGAAACTAAAGGATTCATTAGAAAACTTTCCTATAAACCATTTTCAACAACAATGATTACTGAAAAACAAATGAAAATAAGCAGTGAGCTTTGTAACAAAGATCAATTAATTCTTTTTATAGATGCTACAGGTGGGAATTTTTCGACCACTTAAATCTTGCAAAGGTAAACCAATTCTTTTTTATACAAATCTGAAGAGAAATAGTGACTTTTCAATCCCAGTTGCATCATATTTATCGGAAAGCCACACCAGCACTGAAATTGAAAATTTCTTTAGAGAAATTAAAATCAGTGCTGAGAAAATATCTAAAAAGAAATTTCAACCACAAATTATAGTGATTGATAAGAGCAAAGCTCTCGTAGGTGCTGCATTGAGAGTTTTTAATAATGAAGATTTAACATCCTATGTGAATGAAGCATATGGAGCCGAATTTCAAGATAAAGAAATAAAGCCAAAAACTGTTATACGAATTTGCTCAGCACATTTTATGAATTAGGTTCTCAGAAAAGTTCGTAAAAAAAAGTAATATAAATTATTAAAAGTGGAATATACAACATTGTCACAGCCAATAATGCAAAAGATCTATCAAATTTTGTAACTTCTTTAGTATTAGTTTTAAGTAATTGGTTTGTTACAAAAGAAACTAAAGCGGCTGAAGATTTACTTTATAAAGGAACAGCTGGAGATAATATATCTGAAATATTTCAACAAATAACAATGTCGATGTGAAGGATCTAATTCAAGAATTAAAAAATTATAATGCTATCATTCTTTAAACACGAGTTCTTGGAAATAAGAATGTCAAGAGTGAGGTAAAAAATTCTTATTTCTGAAGATTTTGTTAACTACTTTTTAGATTACTGCGTTCCAATTTTGCCATTGTGGACAAGCACGTTAGTGAAGAAAAATGTTCCTTTGAGTCAACGTGGAAGAAATATTTTATGCAATGCAACTGTTGAATCAGCATTTGCTGATATTATACTGACTAATAGATAAGAAAAATGCTAAAGCAGCAAAATTCATATAAAAATATCACCGTTCATATACTATGTCACAAACCAAAGAATTTGAATTAACAACAAAGTTCAAAGGTCAAGCAAAATTTCAAAGGAAAACTGATCAAAAAAGATTAAAAAATGAAGAAAAGAGGTTTAAAAGTAACAGATCAAGAGAATGAAGTCGATATCAAAGAAAGTATGGAAATAACTGAAAGTCAATTAAGTGAATGTCAAGAAACATTGGGACTTATTATGGAAAATGAAATAACAATAGGAAGAGAATAAACAGAACTAAATAAAATGTCAAAACCTGATACAGAAAACTCAACTAAAGTGATTAAGATAACCTCAAATAGAAAATAAATGATTAATAAACGGAATCGAATAGAAGAAATATTTTGCCTCACTAATGTAGGAGATGATGCCAAAGTTAAAAATCATAATGATAAAATTGATAAATTCTTAAAAATGATAAGAGATCAGAAGGTACATCTGTAGTAATTGAAAAAATTAAAAATGAAATAAAAATAACATATCTCAAAATCAATACAAATGTTGAGAAAATTAAAAATAAAGATATATCTCACAATTTACACCCAAATTAATATCCACACCAATTAAAACAAGAAAATGAAATATTTTTGGCATTGACGGTTTTCTGGACGGTGAGGTTGTTATTGCTGCCTTAGAAATGCTGATTGATAATAATAATTTTGAAGAAACGACTCTTTTTCATATCAATATGTTTATTCGCAAATTTTAAATAATTGGCAATTACCTTTAAAACACTTACATAAAAAAAATGTTGTCAATAGAACCAATATGCTGGTAATCTTCAATACCGATTATGAAAAAGCGAGATTCCATTGGCTTCTTGTGAAAATTCAATTTAGAGAAAGAGAAGTCCAAATATTCAATTCACAGCTAAAATGACAAATTTCAGAAGAAACATTTCAAGCAATAAATAATTTTCATTGCTACTCATGTAAGTTGTAATGTTAACAATGACTTAGATGAGTATAAAGTTTCGCTAATTCATAACACGCCTGTACAGAAAGGTGTTGAATGTGGAATATGCGTTATAGAAAATACCAAATCAATTTTACTATAAAAAATTTATTTAACATTCAAAATTATAAAGATTGTAGAACTTCCCTTAAAAAGCTGGTAGAAAATTATATTTGAAGCCATTTTTTTCTGCTTTCATCTTACCAAACAATTCAAATACCATCGCAAAATATTTATATTTGTATTTAAAATTTTATTATTATATAATTACTATTTATTATGACTTAATATTACTTACTAGTACCATTATTATTATTATTATTATCGTCATTAATATATATATATATATATATATATATATATATATATATATATATATATATATATATATATATATATATATATATATATATATATATATATATATTATTATATATATATTTATTATTATATTATTATATTATTTATATTATTATTATTATATATATATATATATATATATATATATTATATAATATATAATATATATATATATATATATATATATATATATATATATATATATATATATATATATATATATATATATATATATATATATATATATATATATATATATATATATATATATATATATATATATATTATATATTACTATTAGTATATCATTGTTAATATTAATATATATATAATATTATTAATATTACATGCTAGTTTGCCGTTCCATCATTCATAAAGTAATTTCTTTATTTTTCATTTAGTTAATTATTTTTATTACTATTATTAGAATTCAGTTTAAAAATATTTTGACTTTGTAACTAATATTAAATAACTATTTTTATTACAACTATTTTAATTATTATTTTTATTAATAAAATTATTATTAAAATTGTTGTTTTCTATTACCAAAATTAAAAAAAAATAGATTTTAAAACTCTTTTACCTAGAACTAAAAATGTGCGAACGAACGATGTGGTTTTGAGTTTTGGACTATTTAATAAAACTTTCAATGTTTTAAAAGAATTTTATTTTCAAGGTTTTTTTTGGTATTACTTGGAAGGTTCGAAAAATGGTTGTGAAATAATTATTATTATTTATGACATGATTATTATTATTTTTATTATATTATTTTCTATTTTTATTATATTGTTATTATATATTATAATTGATATTATGGTTATTGTAATTATTATATTTATATTTATTATTATTATTAGAATTTTTAGTATATTATTAGCAGGGCGTCCGTGGAATACGACGAAAGTCGGGATTGGTAAGAAGGGACCGAATTCAGTGTAGGGAGGAACAATGTCGCCTCTGTTGGACTACCAAAGAATATTCTTTCCTCCTCTTCACATAAAATTAGGCCTCATGAAATAGTGTTGCAGCTCTAGATAAAGAGTCTTTTAGCCTTCATCTGCCTTCAAGGCTTCTTCATTAAGGTGTATAGGGCAAAGGTCAAAGCCAGGTGTCTTTGTCGTATTACAAATTAAACAGATCATAGAGTGCAAGGAATTCCCCAAGTAGCTCGCTAGGACAGAGAAAGCAGCATGGAACAGCTTTGTTGCAGTGGTTCGTGGCTTCCTTGGGAATGACAAGGTCGAAAACTATGAGCTTGTTGAGACCTTGATCAAGAACTTCTACAAAATTAGGCTGCAGGATGTCCCTCAAACACACCTTGATGCTTATGCTTGCTAAATTTAAGGAGAACATAAGGGCGTACTCAGAGGAACAAGGCGAGCGATTTCACCAAGATATTCTGGACTTTGAACGCCGCTACCAAAGATCATGTAGCGAAAACATGATGGGTGACTATGTTTGGGTTTTGATTCGTGAAAGCAACTAAATGTATAAGTTTAAATCCCGAAAAACTTCTCACTTCAAAATATTTTGAGGTCTGTTGGATTAACTAAGAATAAATAAATGTTACTTTTGAGTTACAGGTCATTTTTTTCTATTTTGTGTAATCGAGAATGATTATTTTCACCACTTTTTTATATATTGGAATTGGTAAATTTGGGAAATACCATTATCCTGACCACAAAATTAAACTGGAGGAAATATTAGCTATTTGCCTCACCTCATCAAGCTCCTGTAGGCGCAGAGCGCCTGTCAGTAATCCGCTATTTGTCATACATAGGAAATTACAGTTGTTCCCCAATGACAAAAAATGTGTTACATAGTGTTATTCAGTTATGATATGAATGTATGTATGACAGATTATAAATCAGTTTCTCTTCTAATATACAGATAGATAGAGATTTAGTTAAATTATTTACTATTTACTTTATTAAGAAGGAAAGCTTATTATAATAAAATATTTTATAAAAGGAAAATATTATTATTATAATCAAAATATTTTGGGATAAATTTGATTATTACAACAAAATATTCGTTAGAAGAAGATTCATTAGGATTTTTAAAGTTCCATCTCGCTGGCAAGGGTTTAGTTAATAATTTATATAAGTATTTAATTATTGAAAATGTTGGTCACTTTAAATATATTATTATGGGTCAATGTAACATTAATCGTCAATTGGAATTACTAAATTATTTATTTTAGGATCAAATCATAGACCTAACGAGTTTAAGGAACGAATGCCGATATCAGAGAAGTAGTAGGATACTATCGTTAGGCGTCATTTAGGCAGTTTCTCATTACGTTGTGCTTAAGATTCAGGCGAGATAGTCATATTCGACTGGAGTACAATTGTAATTGCCAATTTGAATAATCAGACTAGCTGTTTTCTCTGGCCAATTGATCCAGTTAAAGTGATGTAATTATCACAATTTGATAAATACTAAAACTAATCAATAATTACACACACACATCACGTGTGATCACACGACTTTGCGCAAATTCTATAATTATTTATAATGTATAAGCAATAGAAGTTATTTATTTATATAATCGAGTATACGCAAATACTTCATATTTGTGCTTCCCATTTGATTAATTTCAATGTAATTCGCTGGCCCGGGCATGCAAAATTATTTATATTTTGTATGTAACTTAATAGTCAGTTCCTGTTGTACAGCTTTGGTTCGTGCGTTTTCATTAGCAAATATTCATTAATTCATCTTTCTTTAAATCAACATCAATCATAAATACTCTGGAAATATTCTGCATTGATGTATGCACTGGCATGTGTGCCGACGGTTGTACATGGTAGGGTATACAGTTGGATGTAATGGTTCAGAGTTTGTATTTATTATATTAAACCGTATATATTCGACGGGTGCATTATCATTTAGTAGATAGTTCCTGAGTTCCCTTGTAGTTGGTTGCTTTATAATTATTCTTAATTATCCATAACTGATCTTCATTAATAATCACAATTAGTGTTACAAGAGGTTGCTAAGTCAACAGTTGTATTAGTGGCAATTCTTTCTTAAAAACTCCCCTGGGCATCTTGAGGGTGTAGAAGCTTACAGCAGGGAATCCTTAAACTGGACCTGAATTTCCGTGTTACCATTGTTAAACTAAATTAGAGAGAGAGAGAGAATTGTCTACATACCTAAGAACAATTAAGTTGAGTAGTACAATCTCCGAAATCACTAACGTATTTTTAATCCCTTTTGAGAGAAAAATATGCAAAAGATTTCGAATTGAGATTCGAGACAAAAAGAACAGAAAGGTGCCTGTCATATTTACCCCATACATTAAAGAATTAACTGAACTTACTTGTTAGTATGAGAGGTAAAGTGGGTGTTTACAAAAATAAAAAATTTCTATTCGCTTACCCGTGTGAGAGTGCAAATACGTTTGTGAGAGGACATAATTGTCTTGGAACATTTGCGGAGAAGTGTGGTGCCAAGAACCCACAAATGTTAATAGGATCTGCCTTAAGAAACCACATAGCTACTTTCTATCAAATTCTTAATTTAACACACTATGAACTAGACCAACTGATGATCTTTATTAGCCATGATACACCCGCTCATAGGGAGCTCTACAGGCTGCCCTATGATGTTTACCAATTAGCCAAGGTAGAAAAATTCTTGGTAGATTTATAAAATGGCGCATTAATAAAATATGAATAAATAAATATGTCCTTAGGTAATCTAGATTTAAGTGAACTCTTTCTGGGAATGAGTTAAGAAATTGAAGAGAAAATATCGATGGAACTGTTCATAAAACAAATGCTTTTTCCTTCTGAAGATAATGCAATTTCTGCATCGAATGGAAGAGAAGAAAATGAGAAAGAGGCATTGATTAATCTTGAACATAAAAGGCCTTTTTTGATAGTGAAGTTATACAACTCTTGAACCGAAGATGGCACAAAAAGTTAAAAATAGAAATGGAATCGAAGAGAGAAGTAAAATCTATTTTGAAAAAGGTTAAGATGTCCTCATTGATAAAATGGTTCTCATATCTCATCGTATAATGAGCTAACTTCAGCTCTTCGACCCTATTTCTAAGATTGGTGCCTCCTCTAAGTCAGGACATGTTGGTATTTGTAGTGTCGATGTGAATCATTTTTCACACCACCAAATGAAACGGCCATATCTACGTCAACGGAGGCCCCACAGTTAAACAGTCTGTCGCACATTAAGCCAAACTGCTTCCATTCCTAGACCCAACCCATTTTCACCGGGTGCTCTGTTATAGCACATACCTTCTATGCTTTTACCTCAGTTCAACAACGTCACAGTGACTTGCCCTATGCCCTTCTTACGACCAATTATCAGGTCGTACCGATGCAGAATGGGTGTCTTCATCCATGCTGACTACAAAACTCTAAATTCAATTATGTGCTTCCCTTTCATGTTTGGGCAATATTATGTCGGACAGAATCCGCAATGCTTCTAAAGGTACAATGCACAATATACCCCCCTCCCCAATAATCTTACTCAGATTTAACAAAAGAAATTAGCAGTTTCAGAAATAGAATCAACAAGGATGATTGATCAAAGACGACCCAAACTCGTGTGATCTATTGATTTGGTACATATTTCACTTGAAATTTATCGATCGTTTTATTCAGATTTTCTAGAATTTTTAACATGGTTCCTTCTCGTTACTACGCTTTCCAGAAATTTCAGCAATTATTTTTAGATTTTTTAAACATTTATTTAGATTACCTCGAATTTCCATCAGGCTGGCCTTGAGTGTTAAGCTCTATCTGTAGATGCGACAAGAATGAATATTCCCTAAGCTACTTCCAAAAAGTTCTTATATTTGCTTTTCAAATAACAAACACGAGGTTAAAGAAGCTAATAATTATGTAAAACTTTTAATTACATAAACTAAACAAAAAAAAAAAATAGTTTTTTTTTTACTAATTTGTAAAAAAAAAAAAAAAAAAAAAAAAAAAAAAAAAAAAATAAAAAAAAAAAATTTTTTTTATTTTTATTTCCTATTTTAAAGCCATAAAACTTATAAACATTTTCTTACATAATATTTATTGAAAAATTAATGCCTTTACATCTTTCCAACTTCTGTTTTGAATGTTATATTTATAAATAAATTTCAAACACTCGGACTGTTTCGGTGGTATTTTATTTTCTATATTACTTTCAAAAAATTTAAAAGCTAAACTTTTTGTCTCGGAAGGCCAGATTTTTCGTTTTTGTTGATTAATTTCTTCGGATTTACTTTTCACAGCAGTAGCATACGAATCTAACTCATCTTCGCTTCTACTTCCTATTGTCGCGTCACTGTATTCTGTAACCTTTTTTGTTAAGTTGCTACAATTGATACTTATTAAAGGTGTTTTATTGTCGCACTTAGCAACTTCCTTCCTTAGCAACATCTCACTACCAATTGTCTTTCTTATTGTTGCTGCGTTGTTACTGCATTCAGGAAGCTTCTTTATTAATCGTTTTTGAAAGTGTTACGATATCTTCTGTAGCTGGCAGATTATCGTTTTTATTTTCTTTCCTTTCATGAAGATCAGATTTGAGAGGAATATTAATTTCTTGGTTCCATTGTGTGCGTAAGAGTGCTTCAACATTCTTAATTTTCTCTTCCATATTTTTATCTCCAGTTTTCAAAGATTTAATATTTAATACAGTGCAGCATTTGCACAACACCTGGCGAAGATGAATTCCAAATTTAATTGGATTAACAGGTTTATCTTTCGCATAAGACATAGATTTAGCAGTTCTTATTAAGTTATCAAAATTAGCTGGGTCCATAAAACTTTTTAAATCATATTCTTCACCATGTTGTTCTCTCAGTTTTATTAAAAATCTTGATAGTAATCGCACATGCTGGCGTAATTCTCTAATATTTTTCTTTTGGCTGAGCATCGATTGCACGAAGCTTGTTATAAGGTCATCTTGGCTAGCAACAGCAGTCACTTCATCCTTTTTCATTCCACCAAAAAAAATAGAAATTTCTTTTGTAAGTTCATAAACAAACGTGTTTATTAGTTGGTAGCCTTTTTTAACAGTAGCTTTAAGCTGATTTTCTGATACATTACAGTTAGCAAAATGTTTCCTTGCATCTCTTTTATAATAAAATCCCAAACAATTTACGCAAGGAACATAATCTTCTGGTTTGCATAGACTTCCTTTCCTTTTTATCTGCTTTTGCACAATAAATATTCCCTCTTTTTGCTTTAAAACACATATATTATGATAAAAATTACCTTCTAACTTTAATTTTCTCAATACCCTACGCCTTTCCATGGAATTCACTGGCATTGAAATTATTTTCCTAATTTCTATTTTATCATGATGAACTTTAACATAATGCCTCCCAATCTTGGAAACCAATTTCCTGCAATATAGGCAAGCTTGTTTTTTGGGACCCTCTTGATAGATTTCTATTTTTCCTGCGTCTGTACTATGTGCAGTATTCTTTGGAATCTTCAGAGAAGACTGGTGATGTGTGTACCTAGGGATATATATATATATATATATATATATATATATATATATATATATATATATATATATATATATATATATATATATATATATATATATATATATATATATATATATATATATATATATATATATATATATATATATTATATATATATATATATATATATATATATATATATATATATATATATATATATATATATATATATATATATATGCCACTTTATGGTTGAGATTAGCGGTGCTTAGATGGTAAGCGAAGGTAGAATAATGAAGGCTGGATTTTGTTCTTTTATTTACACAAAATAAACGATTCTGGATGTACAACAGAAATTACATACAGGAACCCTATCTAGTAATCTGTCAGCCTGGCTGTGCCAAAGAATTAGGAGAAATTCACTGATGGCTGAGGATATTACTGCAGTGAACAGTAGGCCCAGAAGTGTCTTCTGATGGCAATGATTACTCTGAAGGACACTGTGCAGATAATAACAAATATTGCTGTAGATGCAATATTGGCGAAACTTGCGTAAAAAATATAATGACCAATAATCACTGGTTGTTGTTGTTGAATAATAAAATATAACTACAAGTAGTAGCAAAATAAAGAATACACGGTGTGTTCACCAACTAGCAAGCTTAGGTAAGCGTGAGGCATTCAGTTGTGTCGTAAACGCTCCATAAAAAGACGCCGAACGCAAAAGAGTATGTTTCCGTAAACCACAGTGTAAATTCACTACAGTAAGGCGCGGAGATTCCTGCTAGCTACAATATATATAAACCACAGTGTAAATTCACTACAGTAAGGCGCGGAGATTCCTGCTAGCTACAATATATATATATATATATATATATATATATATATATATATATATATATATATATATATATATATATATATATATATATATATATATATATATATATATATATATATATATATATATAATATATATATATATATAGGTGGACCGGATATCCGCATCCGCATCTGCAACTGCGGATATCCGCAATTGAATATCCGCAACCGCATCCGCCTTCGCGGATAGTAAAAAATTATAAGAAAATTATGAGTTCAGCTGAATCATGTTTGTCAGATGTGATACCACTTGTTTCAACATTGAAAGTTGTGTTAACAAATGTTATTAAGTCTAAGGGAGTTTCAAGGATGACTGAAACATTAATGAAGGAGATGAACGACAGATTTGAAAACCTGGAAAATGATGATGCTTATACAATTGCAACCTTTTTAGATCCTAGGTACAAAACAAAATTTTTTTAAACCACTTGTTTCTCAGAATGTTAAAATCAAATTAGGAATGCTTATGCGATGAGATGATAGAAACAGCTAAAATAACGCCTTTCAAGAAAAAGCAAAAGCTCTCAGATACAAAAGAAACAAAATCTGTTAGCTTAAGCATTGCTAAATCAATGAAAGATCTTCTAGTTTCCAGCAGCGATGAAGAATCACAGTCAGAAGTGTCAAAGGATACAATATCGATTATTGAAAATTATCTGAAACTCCCACGTTTGGAGGCAGATAAAGACCAACTGGTTTGGTGGAGAGATAATTGCAAAAGTTTCCCTTTTCTTGCTGAGCTGGCAAGGACTTATTTAGCATGTTCCTTCAACTAGTGTTGCTAGTGAGCGTCTTTTCAGTTGTGCAGGCCTCATTTACGACGAAAAGAGAACCAAACTTTCACCTGAAAGAGCCCAAAAGCTTTTATTTCTAAAAAATAACTTACCAATTATTAACTTCAAATGGAATATGTGAAACTGTGAAGTGTGAAGGTAATACTGAATTACTGGATATATATATATATATATATATATATATATATATATATATATATATATATATATATATATATATATATATATATATATATATATATATATATATATATATATATATATATATATATATATATATGGGGTATCTATAATGGATCACACGGCAAAGTTATACGAACGAGTGTTAGAGAGGAGATTGAGAGATATCATAGAGCCGCAACTGGGAGAGGAGCAATACGGTTTTTAGAAGAGGAAGAAGCACAACAGACTTGATGTTTGTACTGAGACAGATAGGTGAGAAAATGTATGAATACAACAGAAGGGCCTATGTAGTGTTTGTCGACCTAAGAAAAGCATTCGATACAGTACCTAGGAGGAGACTGTGGGAGGTCTTGGAGGAAGGTTATGGAGTAAACAGAGGATTATGCAAGGCACTGAAAAGTATGTATAAAGTGTCAAAATGTAATGTAAGGACGGGGTTTAAAAACAATAGATGGTTTGAGGTGGACAAAGGAGTTAAGCAGGGAAGTGTTTTATCACCTTTATTATTCATTGCTTATATGGATAAAATTATAGGTGAGGTGAGAGAGGATATGAGAAACCTGGGAGGAGACATCATGGCCTATGCTGATGATTTGGCACTATGGGGTGAGAATAGAGAGGGATTAGAGAGAATAGTGAGTAACTTAACAGAGAAACTAAGGGAAAAAGGATTGCAAGTAAATACGGAGAAAACTGAGGTGATGATAATGGGTAGGGAGAGAGAGGAGGAGGGGGAGTGGGAGTTTGAGCTAGATGGAGAGATCTTGGGGAAGGTAAAAGAGGTTAAATACCTGGGAGGAGTGTATACGGAGGATGGGGGAAATGATGCGGAGATTGCACATAGAATAGTACAGGTAGGGAGAGCAGCAGGAGCTGTGTACCCGCTGCTGAAGGATCAACATATGGGTTTGGAGGTAAAAAGAGTAATTTACGAAAATGTGTTGACACCAATAATGATGTATGGAGCAGAAACGTGGTGCACTACTAAAAGACAGGAAAGTAGGATTCAAGCAACAGAGATGAGGATGCTGAGAGCTATGATTGGAAAAACCAGAAGAGATAGGATAAGGAACGAGAGGGTGAAACAGGAGGTGGGAGTGGTACCGGTGTTGAGGAGAATAGATGTGGCGAGGTTGAGGTGGTGGGGTCATCTGGAAAGGATGCCGGAATATAGAATTGCGAAGAGAAGATGGAATTGGACGCCAAATGGAAGAAGGCCAAGGGGCAGACCTAGGAAGAAATGGAAGGAATCGGTGCAGGATGCGTTGAGAAGATGGGGATGCCCACGATGGAGGAAATTCAGGGAAGAAGAATGTGGGAAGACAGAGATGAGTGGAGAAGACTGCTGAGTCCACTGACAGGTCGCGGTTTCCTGGACCCCGACCTTCCTGGGGGAGGACAGTAAGACAGTATATATATATATATATATATATATATATATATATATATAATATATATAATATATATATATATATATATATATATATATATATATATATATATATATATATATATATATATATATAACCTTTTTCAAAATGGGTTAAGGTTGGGAAAAGAGGTTGGTGGGGTGTTCAAGAGTTGGGTCCCCGTCCCACACCCTGGTAACATAGATTCTGGATATTATATTTAAAATTCCAAAAATCTATAGCAAAACTTTAAAAAAATTAAACTATCCGCATCCGCATCCGCATTTGCGGATATCCGCAATTGAATATCCGCAACCGCATCCGCGGATAGTAAAAAAAATTACTATCCGGTCCACCTATATATATATATATATATATATATATATATATATATATATATATATATATATATATATATATATATATATAATATATATATATATATACGATGCCATATATATATAAACTTATATATATATATTATATATATATATATCACTACTATGATATATATATAATATATAACCTGCAATGTAATTCAGTTTTTATATTAGAGACAATTCCTTAAAATGAAGTTTACTGAAGTACAGTAAATACTTCAGTTCAAACACTTTCTTTCTATTTGGTTACATTTTATAAAACTATAATTACTACTCAACAAAGATTTGCAATATAAATGAAATTGATAGTTTTCTAGTTACTTTCGGTATGATAAATACGAATTTGATCTTAGAAATAAAGCTTCTCGTACCAATTTTGAGGAAATTAAAAACTAAATTAAAAAAAAAAAAATTTAAATGTACGTATTCACATACGCGATATATGTAGGAAATGAGAATATTATTTCATGTTCAGACTTGTCTTGTTGAAGGAGGAAACTTTGATGCCCTTACATCATTTCATATTGGATCATGCTTAGTTGAAGACATGTCATTGTATGTGGTTGCTTTACTAAACATCATAAATGTGAATTGTGATATTTTGAAATGGATTAAGACAGTCGCAAATGTGTAAATGCAGCAGATTCCTTTTGTTACATTTGAAGAATTCATTGTAAAAAATAATCGGTGGTCTTTAACAACCATAGTTAAAGCATATTACTGTTATTTTGGATGTCACATTGGAGACAAGGACAAAGATTGGACTCTCATTATATCTTGTACAACTTGCTACACCAATTTGATGAAGTGGATGAAAGGAGAAAAATCACGAAGTATACCATTTACTATACCACTTAAAAGACTGTTATTTCTGCCTCACAAAGGTACAGTCGTCAACAGAAGTTCGTTCCTATTAGGCTGGAAATAAATATTTACATAAAATGGAGATCATTTCATAAAAGCTCTATTTTGAATAAAAAGAAAATAAAAACATTCAGCGGGGCTTAATTGAACTTTGATTGGTTGAACCTGAAATGATCTCCATTTTATATAAATATTTATTTCCAGCTTAATAGGAACGAACTTCTGTTGACTATTGTACAAGGATTTTCAAATAAAACTACATCAAATATAGTTTATCCTTCTCTTCCATCTTCAATTCCACTTATGGACCGACCGGATCTGGAATTTTGCCGGGGCGGGGCCGGGGCCGGGGTTCTGGCCAGGATTGTCTAAAACTTTTAGAGGTCAAAAACACCTAAATTTTAGGTTAAAAAAAATTAGACAAATTTAATTGAGGTTTATTTAATTATAAGGCGTAGAATAGCCAACATTCACTTAAATTAATGATTATATGCATTTTCTCCGAAAATTTTTCAGAAAATTACAGATTTTGTATAATAAAAAGTCCAAAAATAATTTTTTTTTTTTTTTGTTTTTTGATTCATAATAGTGATTCAACAGCTTTACCTAATTAAGACCCTAAAGTAAAGTTTGAAAAAATGTAAGATATAAAATTACCAATATAACCTGTATTTATACATATCATTGTTATTTTATTGCTATGTTTCAAACTTGAATCAATTAGCTACATTATTTCAAAATTGTTATTTTGTATATACTTTCAGTTGATATGGTTAAAAGATCAGCTTCAGCAGTATGGGTGTACTTTGCAATTTCTCAGGATAGGCTCGAAATAGCTAAATTTTCAGAATAAATTTCAAAAAATTACAGATTTTGAATAATAAAAGTTTGAAAAACTACAAAAAATTGATTTTTTTTCTCATTCACAATGGTTATTCAACAGGTTTACTTAGGTAAGACCCTAAATTAAAGTTTGAAAAAATGTATGATAAAAAATTATCAATATAACCTGTATTTTTACACACATCATTGCTATTTTATTGTAGTGTATCAAATTTGTATCAATTAGCTATATTATTTCAAAATTATTTTGTTTATATTTTCAGCCACTATGGCTAAAAGATCAGCTTCAGCAGTATGGGGAGTACTTTACAATGTTTTAGGATAGGTTCGAAGTAGCTAAGTGCAACATCTGCAGTCAGAAAATTAGAAGACAAGTAAAAAAATTTCAACCAAATCTTTATAGGGGTATCTAAAATCAAAACACAAAGATGAACATTCACTAGAAGAAAAGGAGCGGTCAAAAGAAACAGAAAATTTTAAAAAAGCAAGAAGAAAAATCTTAATTTTCTTATATTTTGTTTGAATTTTTTTTATTATTATTTGACTGATTGAGCTGAAAATTTTAGGGTATATGCATTTTTTCCTGAAGTTCTGAGTTGATTTCGAGCATTTTTCCTGAGTCTATAACGGTTTGAAAGTTATTTGGACCCAAAGTTGAAAAAAAAAAAATGAATAGCTGGGTCAAACCACTGGTCCACATGAGCTGAAAATTTAACTGAATAATCTTAGCCCCAATTTCTTGCATTGGTGAGAACAGATTTTTGATATCACATCTAGAGAATAAGTTATAAGCACTTGAATTAAATTATTTAAATCGTACCCTTCCAGAGGAAAATATTATTTAAAAAAAACGCTACCTATTAATTTCTTTATTTTTGGATATTGCTTAGAGGAGGGACAGGGCAACAACTTTTATTTAGTGCATTATTAAATATTATTTGTTTGAAGCGATATATAAGCTCTCATACTTTAGGAATTTTTTGAAATTTGGTCAAAACGGACCTTTTTGAAGGCTATATCTCGAAACCAACGAATTGCATCGAATAAAGTATTGAGAAATTTGTAGCCCCATTCCTCCTTTATGCACCCACCAAAAATAAGAAATGTTATAGTTGTATTTTTTTAGCTTTTTGTCCGAAAAGGTGAATTTTTTTTCAGAAAAATATTCTTTTCGATAGTAGTTCAGTTTTGGGCTTATAACATTTTTTTTCTATTACTCTGGAAACAAAAGTCTGTTACAAGACTTTTTAGCCAATAAAATTCTAAATATATAATCCAAATTTCAGGTCATTCCGAAAAGTAGTTCGGGCCCACAATTCATTTGAAAAGGGCCAAATTTCCCCCCCCCCCCAAAAAAAAAAAACTTTTTACCAGTTATTGACTCAGAAAAACGGTAGAAATGGACTATTTTTTCACAGGTAAAAAAGCTGTATACACTAAAAATTTCAGGAGAATCGCCTGAAATTTTTTAAAAAAAAATTGAAAGTATAATTTGCCATTTTCACCCCGGCAGGCAAACCCCAGTTTTCCCTGATTTTTACCCGGGGCCCCGGTCCCGGTCAGATCATGATTCCACTAGTACTACATGAACCTGGACTTCAGGGGCCTAAGACACCAATGGACTTGGAAGAATTCAATATTCCTGAAAAGGAAATTGAAGAATCAACATCATTTGACACGTCCTTCGTTCCATTTCATTCAACAAAGAAAGCTCGACGAGATAGTAAGAGATTTAGATCTCATCAAAGGACAAGCTGAACTCTTAGGATCTAGGCTGCAGCAGTGGAATTTGTTGGCAACATGCACTAGAGTTTCAGTCGAAGGTTTCCCCACTCCGACCAGGCCTCGAACCCTGGATTTCTCGCTTGCTAAGCGAGAGCTCGATAGACTATATATATATATATATATATATATATATATATATATATATATATATATATATATATATATATATATATATATATATATATAGATAGAGAGAGAGAGAGAGAGAGAGAGAGAGAGAGAGAGAGAGAGAGAGAGAGAGAGAGAGAGAGAGAGAGAGAGAGAGAGAGAGAGAGAGAGAGAGAGAGAGAGAGAGAGAGAGAGAGAGAGAGAGAGAGAGAGAGAGAGAGAGAGAGAGAGAGAGAGAGAGAGAGAGAGAGAGAGAGAGAGAGAGAGAGAGAGAGAGAGAGAGAGAGAGAGAGAGAGAGAGAGAGAGAGAGAGAGAGAGAGAGAGAGAGAGAGAGAGAGAGAGAGAGAGAGAGAGAGAGAGAGAGAGAGAGAGAGAGAGAGAGAGAGAGAGAGAGAGAGAGAGAGAGAGAGCGAGAGAGAGAGAGAGAGAGAGAGAGAGAGAGAGAGAGAGAGAGAGAGAGATGAGAGAGAGAGAGAGAGAGAGAGAGAGAGAGAGAGAGAGAGAGAGAGAGAGAGAGAGAGAGAGAGAGAGAGAGAGAGAGAGAGAGAGAGAGAGAGAGAGAGAGAGAGAGAGAGACTTCAAGATTTGTAATTTAAACAAATTAATAAATTTATGACTTCATACCTACAATTATTTAACATGAATAACCCAAAATATTTCAGTGTTGTTACATGGAATAGTTCGAAAAACAAAGTAAAGGAATACAGAATACATTGGACACATCAATAATTTGAAATTTTTGTTCTTATAATTAAGAATTTTATTTAGATGGTAAAACAGCAGTTAAGTCATGAGAAGATACTAGAAGAGGGAAATACGAAAAAGCACAGTTAGAGTTGACTTTTTTTTTTTTTTTTTTTTTGTGCAAAATGTCAGAGAGAGCGTGAGGAAGAGGAACCAGAAAGATTATTGCATTCTGTACTTAGAAATAGGTTTTTGGTGTTACGAATAATAGATTTTGCACGATTCCGGGATGAAACATAAATTGCATGAGTTTCTGGAGTTTGGTTTTCTGACCTTCGCCATTTCGGTGAATTTTTTGCTAGCATTAGACATTTGAAAAACCTTTTTAACACAGAATTGGCCAGAGGTCGAAACCGTAAATTTTTCCAGTCTTCGGCATCTGCTACAAATCTTTAAAACCCTAGTAGGATGCATAAATTTCTCTCTTTACTTCCGGCAGTAGTGGCAAAAGGAGAGTAGGATAATTTTCACTACTTCATTTGAAAAAGTTAAGCTTTATAACATTTTCAGAAATACACACACAATATTAAATCCACAAATCATATACAAACTTTAAGAAAAAAAAAACTTTTCTACAGCTGATGCTAATATAAATTATTATTAAAGAAAAAAAAAACTATTTTGAATCGAAGTAAAAGACCCAGCACAAAATTAATCTTATCCTTTTAGGTTATAAAAAGTTATATTAATCCTCTTAAAATTTATTTATATTAAAAAAAAATTATATATATATATATATATATATATATATATATATATATATATATATATATATATATATATATATATATATATATATATATATATATATATATATATATATATATATATATATATATATATATATATATATATATAGAAGCTAAGGATTTGTTCCTAGGGAACCTTATACGAATTATGAAACATAATGCCAATAACGTAGGTAGCAACATAATGCATAAATATTATAAACTTTAATAATCAGCATGATAAATAGATAGACGTTTCGGATTATTATAAATCCATTTTCAATATTTTCTGCAACAAAATCACAAAGAAATAAATAATAAATCACAATATGTATGACAGAATAAATAAAAATTCTCTCTTCAATTAATACCCCCTCTTACAAGCTCTCCAAATTTCTTGTACCACATTTATCTCCCCTCACCACTAATCAATATACTCTTTCCGACTCTTTCCCATTTGCTTGTTATATACAATCAATCCACCACTCTAACTGTTTCATGACAAGCTTTGACGTTAACAATTTATTTACTAATATCCTGGTATCTGAAACATGCGATATCATTCTTTCTTCAAATATTCACCAAAATCTTAATTTACCTCTTCCCGACTTCAAACAACTCCTCTCCCTTACAGTTAACAATTCCATTTTCTCCTTCAACAACAATTATTATAACCAGGTCGACGGCATGCCAATGGGCTCTCCTTTAGGCCCCACATTTGCAAATATTTTCGTGTGTTTCCACGAAGTTAATTGGATTAATCAGTGTCCTCGTCTTCCTTCAGACCATTAATTTACAAACGATATATAGATGATTGTTTTCTACTTTTCCGTACCAAAACTCAATCTCATCTTTTCTTTGACTATCTTAACCAGCAACATCCTAATATACAATTCACTCGTCAGGATGAGAATAATAATTCCCTTCCATTTCTTGATGTTTTAGCTTACCGCATCAGTTCCTCATGGTGGTTATTCCATACAGAACTTACACATCTCAAAAAATTCTTTTCATTCAACTTTTTCCCATCCACATTCATGGACTCTTCCATCATCTGTGGTTTACATTTTTCAATGCGCAGGATGCAACTCCTGCTACGTAGGCCAAACTGGCCTACAATTACAACTACGCATCTTCAAGCATCTTGGCATGTCATTCCGTACTCATTTTCCCATTTCCTCTCCAGAACACTCTCCCATACGCAACCACGCCATGTCCCTTAACCATCCACTCCGCACATCTGATTTCAGCATTTTATCCTCTCACTCTACTGATTCTGATAGAAAAATTCTGGAATCCCTCTATATTAAACGTCTCAACCCCCAACTAAACTCAGCATCCTCGTCTGTCCCCCTTCTAATCTATTGACCTTTCTCCTGCACTATGTACATGTATATGCGCATGCGTATGTGTGAATAGCTTATCTTAAATCAAATATATTGTGTTTTCCTTTTTTCTCGCCCATAACCAACTAACTTAATATTCACAAACACCTATTGCATTCATTTCACATTTGCCATTTATAATTAATAACCTGTGTATATAACTTTACTCGCTTGCTTTATCATTAATCTTAAATTTTTATTTATTCTGTCATACATATTGTGATTTATTATTTATTTCTTTTGATTTTGTTGCAGAAAATATTGAAAATGGATTTATAATAATCCGAAACGTCTATTTATCATACTGATTATTAAAGTTTATAATATTTATGCATTATGTTGCTCCCTACGTTGTTAGCATTATGCTTCATATATATATATATATATATATATATATATATATATATATATATATATATATATATATATATATATATATATATATATATATATATATATATATATATATATATATATATATATATATATATATATATATATATATATATATATATATATATATATATATATATATATATATATAGGGATGGAGCGATACCAAAATTTTTACCGATACCGATACCTACCTAAAAATTCCCCGATAACCGATACCCGATACCTGAAAATATGCCGATACTTGCCGATACTACTACGATACCGATACTTTACTCCTATACAAATTTTTTTACCGATACCCTATACCGATACCGATATCGGAAAATATGCCGATACTTGCCAATATACTTCACTCCATCCCTAATATATATATATATATATATATATATATATATATATATATATATATATATATATATATATATATATATATATATATATATATATATATATATATATATATATATATATATATATATATATATATATATATATATATATATATATACTTTATATTATTTATTGAAGATTAATGCTTTTACATCCTTCCAATTTCTGTTTTTAATTTCGTACTTAAACATAAATTGGTAGCATTCACTTTGTTTCGGTGGAATTTTGTTCTTAATATTATAAGAAAAATATTTAAAGGCAAGAATCTTCGTCTCGTTAGACCATCTTTGTCGTTGGTTTATGTTTTTGGATCCTCCTTTTATATACGTTGCATACGACTGTGGCTCATCATTACTACTACTTGTTACTGTTTCGTTACTGTAGTCAGGAACCTCTTCCTTTTTCGACATCGTGCTATTAACGAAACTTCTTTTTAAAGCCGCTTTATCACTGCATTCAAACACTTCTTTATTCTTTATTAACTTCTCTCTACCATTGCCCTTTCTTGTTAGTGCTGCATTACTACATTCAGGAGCATCTTCTTTCTCTAGCAACTTCTCTCCACTTGCCATACTTTCTGTTACTAATTCGCTATTATATTCAGCAACCTTTTCCATTTTAATTGAATACATATTACTACTTGAGTTATCACCTTTTACTTGATTAGATTCATCACAATCTGTAAGCAAACTTGAGAACGTTATCTCTTCATTTACAGTATCCAAATTTTTCCCAGCTACTCTATGAGCGTAGCCTTCATCAATGGCGATTAATAATTTACTAATTTTTGTTAATTCAATGGTCGAATCCTGCAGACGGTAGAAATTTTTGTGTATATTTACATCATGACCTAAATGAGAGGCCAACCAGTCCATTTCACTTTCTTTGAGGTTCATAATTTGAGATACTGTAGAAACATACTTTTTCATGTGTGTGCTGGTTAAAAGTTCTGGTTGTTTTAGGTCACAATGTTTAGCTTCCTTTGCTATGGCATCGCTACCTCTTATATGTGATACTCCTTTTGAAGGAAACATAAAAGGATTTTCTGCAGACACTATTTGACATCTTGTCTCATATAATATATCTAAAGCGAGTTCTGCCTTTTCTGTAAGTAAAATAGGGATATGACGTCCATTCTTTCCCCAAACTCTTACAATGTTGAGTTTTTGCAACAATGCATTTTCGGAAACAGAAAGAGATTGTTCTCTTTCTTCATTAACGGGAAATGAAACTGGTCGCTTTAGATAATCTGACAAGAGCATTCGTGAAACTTCTCTTTCTCTTCTCTTGTTAAATAAAATTAAATGAGCTAAAACCACATTAGCCAGTTTTCTCCAATTGTGCTCACTTACATTTTCTTTTAATTTTAAAACTGAACAAACTAATTCTTTCATTAATTGATTTTGAAAGTGTTACTATATCTTCTGTAGCTGGTAAATTATCGTTTTTATTTTCTTTACTTTCGTGAAGATCAACTCTAAGAGGGAATACTAATTTCTTGGTTCCATTGTGTGCGTAAGAGTGCTTCAACATTCTTAATTTTCTCTTCCATATTTTTATCTCCAGCTTTCAAAGATTTAATATTTAATACAGTGCAGCATTTGCACAACACCTGGCCAAGATGAATTCCTAATGTAATTGGATTATCAGGTTTGTCTTTCGCATAAGACATAGATTTAGCAGTTCTTACTAAATTATCAAAATTAGCTGGGTCTATAAAACTTTTTAAATCATATTCTTCACCATGTTGTTCTCTTGAGTTTTATTAAAAATCTTGATAGTAATCGCGCTTGCTGGCGTATTTCTCTAATGTTTTTCCTTTGATTGAGCATCGACTCCACGAAGCTTATTATTAGGTCATCTTGGCTTGCAGCAGCAGTCACTTCATCCTTTTTCATTCCACCAAAAAAAATAGAAATTTCTTTTGTAAGTTCATAAACATACGAGTTTAATAGTTGGTAGCCTTTTTTAACAGTAGCTTTAAGATGATTTTCTGATACATTACAGTTAGCAAAATGTCTCCATGCATCTGTTTTATAATAAAATCCCAAACAATTTACACAAGGAACATAAT